>JALAAE010000037.1:0-244032 GCA_022702365.1 Epichloe sibirici | reverse complement strand
TATAAGTTACGGTTATACACCTACGGAAGCGCTATAAGGGTATAACCTAAGAGGACTAGATTAAGCAGTTATGCTAATTCTAATGGTTAATAACTAAGCTAAAAATAAAGTCTTGGAATTAAGGTATAAACACTTAGAGATTAAGTAGCTACTAAGTAACTCGCAAGCTTTATAGAAGAAATATTATAATTAGAAGAGAGTGCTAATAAAGTTTAATATAGGTAACTATATCTTACTCTTAATAAAAAATATTAACCTATAATGCCCTAGCTAAAAGCTAGCTATAAAGTATTTAGGACCTTATAGAATTAAGAAAGAAGTTAGCTATTATGGTTTAGCCTATTAATTAAAGCTACCTAAAGGAATGCGCTTATATAATGTTTTTAACGTTATAAGCTTAGAACCTTTTAGAGGAAATCTAAGCAATGCGGTTAGTATAACCTTGCTGCGAGATAATATTAAAGAGGATTAAGAGGAATTTAAAGTTAAACGAATTATTGCTTATAAATATAACAGAAAACGGCGTAAATATTTGGTTAAATAGAAGAATTACAATAATTCAGAGAATTTATAGGTATTATAAAGAGACTTTATAACAAAAGAAATCATTAAAGATTACAAGCGGTAACTAAGCAGCTAAATCTTGAATTTTTAGCTACTTAACTAACTTTCTAATTAGATTTAGAACGATCATTAGATTTGTAATAATTTAATTAGGAAATAATTCACTTAATAACAATTTAGATAATTTAAAACGAATTCGTTATTTAAAGCATAGACTTATAGCTACCTAGTAGCTATTCTTTAGCAATATTACCTATATCCTTTGCCTTAGACTTATCCTCTCTAAACGCCTAAACTTATAATTCCTTAGGGAGTTCTAGAGGGCTAATATAGGTAGGGAGAGTAGGTTATATATAAGCAAACTAGTAGTGAGTTAGCAAGGAATAAGCAGTAAAGTTAATAGTACTAACTATAGGACTATAGGTAGCCATAAACTAAAGATAATTAGTGATTTTAATCTAGGTTTCTAGGTTTATAACGTTAACTAGCTACAAGAAAGCAGCGTATTTATTATATTCCGCTTCTTAAGAGGCCTTAGCTATAAGACACGCGTAGCAAGCCTACCTGTGTTTATTAGCATTTTTTAAGGCTAAAAGAGTATTATAAAGTTTTTTCTTAGCTTATATAAACCCCTAGTAGTAAATTAGTAGTGTTAAAGCAGCAGACTAGGGAATAACTTACTTTATTAATATAATATAGTTCTAGAAGTTTATAGAGTATATCCTAAAGCTATTTATATAACTTTACAATTTAAGTAGAATACTAGTATTAAATTAGTAGCGAATAAGAAGCAATCTCCTAAGGCTTAACTTACTCTAATATAAGTCTTATTATTATAGGCATAATAGTAGTACTTTAGAGAATTACCTAGAGAAAGCTAAATATTAGTAATAATAGCAGTAAGTTAGTAGTAAGTTTATACTAGAGGAGTAATAATATTTAGTTAGTTTAGGCTTTCCCTTAGTAAGATACTAAGGCTAGTCTTCTTTATTATTATCCTTAGGAGCTATATTCTAGATAGCCGTCTATTAGGCATAACATATATATAGAATTTTTATTAAACTAGCTCTAAGTTAGTAGTAAAAAAGCAATAAAGAAGTAGTAAACTTACGTAGTCTTTAATAATTATAAGGTTCTCCCCGTATAGGATTGCTTAGCAGCGGAATCTCCTACTATAATAGCTTTAAAGGATATAATAACTTAAGCTATAAAAGAGTTAGCAGATATTACATAATAGTAGCGTTATAGCTGCTATTACGCTAGTAAGGGGATTTATATGTTAATAAGAGGCTTAAAGAAGAGAAGAAAAGAGGGAAAAGGAAGGGAGGAATTAACCTTTCTTATAGGAATTTAGGCGCCTTAGAGTGATCTAAGATAATCTAGCTAGAAGCTTCCATGCGTTAGGGCTAGTTTAATTAAATTAGCTAATCAAAAAATCTAATGTTTATAAAGATTACTGTGATTTACAAGTCCCTTACTACGGACTTATAGCGAAGTTATTAGGCTATTACTGTAAGCTAGAAGAAAAAAACAGAAGGAGTAGGGTGATTAGTACCCTATAAAGTTAGGCTAATTAAAAAATTATACTAACTAGTCTAACTAGGGAGAATTATTTAGAAAAGATAACCTATGGTTATTAAGTTAAGGAGTAACTATAACCTAGTTGCTATTAGTAGGCGGTTACTGTAAAAAAAGCTAATATAGCCTAATGTTATTAATATCACTATATTACTTTAATAAATATAAGTAATTATAGAAGATTACTATAGCGAATATAGCAATAAAGAAACGTTCTTACTATAACTTAACCCTAAGATAGTAGCTTAAGCGATTAAGAACAATTGCAGTGAGAAGGGGTATTATGTTAGGAGCAGAATAGCAATGGTATTAATATAGGTAGCGCCTAGCGGGGCATAGAGCTACGACCTAGCTGCAAGCTAGTTACGTGAGGACTATAAGATATTTAAAGGAGCTTTCTCCACTAATAAGGGGAAAGGCTAGAGATTAAACCTTTTAAGCACCCACCCCTAACTAGCAGTTTAATAGCTACGACTCTCTAATCTAACCTTCACTCTGTTACTCACCCCAAGCTAAAAGCCTTGACACTAGGCTTATAACCTATTAAGGCTAGCGAGAGAAGGAAGAAAGGTATAGATTAACTATCTAAAGGAGATCTATAAGAAGAGAAAGGAAGCTATATAAATAGGCTTTAACTAGCAATAGAAGACCGATTTATTAGAAGGTCTAATAAGCAAGAATAAATCAAGGTCTTCCAACAAAGCCTATAATGAATCTAAGAGAGGTCTACAACGAAGCTCGCGATAAATCAATGCAGGGTGCGAAAACTCTGCATCAGAAGTGATGCCTGAGATGTGAGGCTGCATATCCGCCAACAATACAAGTGGTGGTAGAAGTGACCAATTTTTGTACCTCAATTGCGCACCCCGTTTTCACTTCCCGTTATCAGGGCAAGCGAAGCACCCTGATTGAATCTGCGGTTCGTACTACCTGGTAGGGCTTCTTCATCGGCGCCATAGCCGTTAGTGGTCGTGCAATTCACACCCAGGCCATGATGGAGGAGGTGCCGCAATATGTCAACTTGTCCGCCACCAGCTGCCCAATGCAAGAGAACCTCTCCATTATTGTTTTTCAACGCCGCCAATGCTGTGTTGTGATCCTGGTTTGCTAGGCTATCTGCGTAGAGAGTGAATATGCGAATGTCGGAGCCTAATGCAGCGTAATGGCGAGGTGTGTTTCCGATAACATCCCTTTGAATCACAGATGCGCCGTGGTCTATCAAAAGACAAATACCCGTCTCATGCAAGCGCTTTTGTTGCTGGCGCGATTCCCCAGCTTGAACTGGGGAGCCAAGGTGATGAAGCGCCGTTTTCTCACGGCGGCCCGTCCCATTCGGGTCTGCGCCATTTTCAAGGAGGGCTTTCAAGGCGCCGGCTGGATCGACAAATAACGCAGCTTTGATAACCAGGTTTTCGCCACGAGGCTTGCAGTTAGGATTAGCACCAGCGTTAATTAGCAGAGCAATGAGGTTCTCTTGGTGAAGGTAGTCTACGCCGTTATAGTTCGCCTCAAAGCCCTCGAGGTATAGGCTGGGCTTGAGACCAATCGGACTTTGAAGTGTATACTCAATTGTCTCTTGGCTATAGTTGACTCCGCTAAGAAGACTACAATAACGTGAATCTCTCATCTTGTCGCAGCGTTTCCAGGGCAAGTAATCCTAGCAGTGCTAGACCAATGGCACCAATCCAGGAGGTCATCAAAAATAGCAGCCTGACCATAAGAAGCTGCTTCGTTGAGAAACCATGCGTACGGATGCTTCGTGGGCGCATCAATGCCTGGGTTCGTGTAGCCCCAGAGTCAATGAAGCATATCGCGCTTTCTGGCTCGAATGGCCAAATTACATGCTGATGTAGGTGTCTCCTCACCCGAGTTCACGGCTGTAGGGTCTGCGCCAGCAACCAAGAGAACTTCAATCGCAGCCACGTTGCTACACCATACCGCGACGCGGAGAGGTGACCCAAAACTTGAATCTTCACGCTCAAGCTCTTCGACAGTGCACTGGGACCTCAGCCGCCGTAACTTGGGGATATTATTATCGCGGACGCAGGCGTGTAGGATGAACTCTGGGGCGCTGAACGAATTGACCATCTGTCGCCATCGTTGAACTGTCAATCCGTGCGGCCGCGAGGGAAATGCTGTCACGAGTAGCATGGTAGGCGATACGCTCGTTCGTTCATGGCGAAGTGGGAAAGCCCATCATCTTGTGCGAGCAGGTGACACATGACCCTTTGGGGCATGGCATCTTCTAGATCTATAAACACCACAGATGCGCTAGTTTCGTGCCATTCTCGTATGCCAACATTTGACAGTTTTATGTCACCGTGGGTCCAGTTGTTTGAATGCAAGGATTCGAGAGCCTCGAGAATCGACTTTATTATACTCATTGTCTTCTTGGCCCTAAAACCTTAGAAGTCAGACCATTTTGTTCAGTACCAAATGACTGCCAGATGGTCACGGGCGTTTTAGTAGACTGATCCTTGCGGAGATGACTAAACTACATCCCGGTAGTCGTATAGCGTCGCAGGCAGGGCAGGAGATAGGGCAAGCCATACATCTATCAAAGTGTTGCTTCCTGTTGGATCATCCGTTATGACTTCAATTAGACGCCGGATACGATCTTCCTCCGCATCATTGGCGAGTTTCATAAGAAGCTGCAATATTTTAATCCGTTTGTCAAAGATTTTGGAGTTCTTGGTAGCCGTCATCCTCTTTATCGCGAGAATATGACCTGAACGGTTCATAGCAGCGCTCACTCGCCCTCCACCGCCGGAACCAATGATTCTGGCACTGGAAATCGTCCACTGTCCCACAGTGAGAGTTGTAGATCAAGAAGGGGTTGGAGTCGAAGCATAATTTTTCATAGGTGTTTTCCCTAGAACAGTCTGTACGTAAATCTTGAGTTTACTAGTGTACTCTTTGCTGTCTTCTTCGCGATAAGAGAATTGTGCATGCTCCACGGTATACGCTAGCTAGCCAATGCGTAGACTTGTGTTGAGGGTCGCGAGAGAAAGAAGAAAGGTGTAGATTGACTATCTAAAGGAGATCTACAAGAAGAGAAAGGAAGCCATATAAATAGGCTTCAACAAGCAAAAGAAGACCGATTCATCGGAAGGTCTAACAAGCGAGAATAAACAAGGTCTTCCAAACGAAGCCTGCGATGAATCTGAGAGAGGTCTACAACGAAGCTCGCGATGAATCAGTGCAGGGTGCGAAAACTCTGCATCAGAAGTGATGCCTGAGATGTGAGGCTGAATATCCGCCAACAACTTGTGCACGGCCCGCGTCCGTTCACTTCCACTTCTCCTTTGTCAGTGACGCTCCGCACATAGAGCCTTTCACTCTCGCTAAGGATCTGCAAAATGATGTGCCGCACTCTGACACCCATTGCATTGGATCCGTCAATAGACAGGATGACATCGTTCAGGGTTTGTCCAACGAGCCTTCCGGTCCTCCGTCCCACACCGGGTCGAAGAGGTCGGTGGTTGAGGTCCAAGAAGTAGAAGCCAGTCCAAATAACTGCTTGAGGCTCGGGCTCTATGTGTTGCACAGCGCTTGCGTTAAATGACGAACTTGGAGAAGGCGAAAGTTGGCCAATTCCATGCTGTCTAATGCCGCGCCGTCTCCTTGACCGCGTCCAAATCAACACCATGTCCCCCCACAATCGGCCGACCAATTCCGCAGCCCCACCGTTCATTGTTGAAAGCGGACGTGTCATTTCCATTATACCGTATCGCCTAGCGATCCCGAGAGTTTGCGTCAACTGCCCCGTAAGCCAGACGACGAGTTCACAAATGAACTACAGAGAAAGCTTCGCCTGCTGCAATTCCAGCTAGAGCTTCGGCGCGATCTATACGGCATCTCGACAGCAGAATATTCCATCGGTCATACACCGGTCTTTACCAGTACTACGTATGGAGCAGTACTACATTCGTCCGTGGATCAAAGCGGAGTCTCGTGGAAACACAGTAAGTGGCGCTAGAAAATGTTGGGTTAGGGTTTCTAGCACCAAACGTACTTGCACCAATCAAACCCTTGCGAAATGATGAGATGCGGATTAGCCCAGGCACCCCACCCTCAACGGTCTCTCTGGGTGGGGTCCATGAAAAGATTCTTCCTAACAAGCAGGCATCAATCATCTCTCTGGCATCATCTGCCCAACAACCACCCACTCTTATAAGTACCATCTGCCTAAACACCGTTTAGTCACCCTAATTTCACGAACAGTCACCTCACGCTAACTGCCCTGCGTATTTGTTCAACTGTCTACACAGTCAACCACAACATGAGTCCGACGAGTGATACCTTTGTGGACGAGGTACGCCGTCTACGAGCTACTTATATGAAGAAGCGTGATGCCACCAGACTGGTGCCCCCGGCCGGCCGTCCCGTGCTCGAACACGCCGTGCATAACGTTGACGGAGCGACTCGCCATACATACTGGTACCAGCGGGATAATGGCGATAGCGTCGCCGAGCCTCAGGTTGTTCAGTTGACTGATGTTCCTGGTACGCTCTCTGGTGCCATCCTACGGCTTGACGCCAACCTGCCGTTGCGCGAAGATAGCTACGAGATCACTGGCAACAACATCCAGTCTCTAGCCTCGCTGCCCCCACTGCCCGACTTGGACGACGACGATTCTGAAGACATCAGCGACGCCCTTGCCACCCTCCCTCTTATCACTGTTGATCCCAACCAGCATTTCGTCAAGAGGGGCAAGTACGCCAGCGAGATCCGTAACCTTATCGCCTGCCAGGGCGGATCCTGTCCAGGAACACGCAGGTCGCCCCATGTCATTCAGCTGCTTGGGAGGTCAGACCAAGGTGAACTCGTCTTCGAGAAGCTAGCACCTTACTATATCCTGTGTAACGCCGTTTACTCATTCTCAACCTACAAGGCGTGGATCCTCCAGCTTATCGACGGTCTGCGCTACCTCCATTCGCTCGATATCGTGCATCGGGACCTGCATCTTGGCAACATCCTCTTCACTCATGACAAATCGCGTCTCGTCATCTGCGACCTAGAGAGTCGCTGGGGCAACCGAAGAGCCCCGGAAGTCTCGCGCCTTGACACGCTCGAGTCGAATTGGACTAAAGCTTCCGATATCTACGATTTGGGTCATATCATCAAGGGTATGGTATATGGTAACAATCCGATTACGCCAGTAGTAGAGTGGAAAGTACCGTCTCCTCTCGACAAGATCGTGGAGGCTTGTACCCGTGTCTTGCCAATGGACCGGCCAAGCCTGGATGAGCTCCGTGACATGATGGAGATTCTAGATTTCGCATAGCCTACAATACATGTACTGTTTCTTACATATATTCAAAACTAGAATTAGAAACGGAATTCATTCTTGGCATTATTAACCTGGCCCAGGTTTTCAGCCATAACATGATCATCTCCCCCAACCATCAATCTCGGCCCAAACGTAATTGAGGGATCAAGTGCTTTGGTGAAGTGTACTTTTCGTCTCTGTATTCTCATCGGTCAATATGGCTATGGAATGGAAAGAATAGAAAGAATTACCCTTGTGACTTCCACTTTTTGGTGACCGCGTGGTACGTATATCGCAGATGATTATCTGGGTACACGCCATGGTTACTGGATCACGGCTGCCCAAATTCCAAGCGGTCAAGACCTGGGTTGCTTCATGCGCTTCATCTGCCTCCGTGTAGGGCGTCAAAACGTTTCTGCGTCCTTCGGTCCGCTCAAGCATCTTGGCATGTTTATCATTCTTATCAATATGATACAGGCCGAGGACGCCAATCTGGCTTGTTAGCTGGCGCACCGCATCCACGAGGGCTGCAGGTGGGTTCGTGGTGGGCCGGGTAGTGAATTCGTATGGCTGTCCGGATGGCAGCCAGCGCTCCGGGTAATAGTACTCGGCTAGGTCAGTCACCATCTCAGGCTGCGAAACATTGCCCCTTCCAAGCATCATCTCGTTGTCGGCAAGGGTGCAGTGCGCGTGGATCAGACAGAGGCCGAAAGTGAAGCCATACTCGGCTAGAAGACTCGTGGCCTTGGCGAATATTTCGTCGCGTCCGGTGAAACGCTTATCCGCTTCATCAAGCGTTGGTTGTAGATTGTGGCAGTATTGGCCATGATGAATCGAAGGGGTTTCTTCCAAGTTGTCTTTCTTTTATACGAGGCGTTGTGAGCTCCAACGTTGCCAAAGAAATAGCCTGCTAGGGCTTCGATACCTAAGAATATACATACAACGAATAGCCTAGCGGGAGATGATGATGGACGTGAGTGAACTCACTGGAAAGTGACGCGGGTGAGGAGCAGTCTTTTATATTGTTGAATATAACCCATAATAAGCATGCCATCAATAATACCATCCCGTTGAGGAAAGTACTGCATATTACTCCGTATGTAGATTGTCTGGAGACGACTGCAACATTGTTCACCCAATCGTAAACCCACCACGTCATGAGATAACCCTCATACGGCCGGTCGCATCTTTGGGGTGTGATCCACGAGCCGGTGTAAACTTTGCGCAAGTGAATGCATGTAAACAGACGCGCTAGCTATTTTTGTTAGCCAAGTAACATAGAACTTTATCTAAATTACAAAAACACTACCTCCTCCTTTATTTATAATATATATTTTTTATTTTGAAACAAGGCTATATAAACACATATAATCAATTAATATGCCTTACTTTTTCCTTGCTTTTCTATTTTTTTTTTTCTTTTTTTTTTTTACAAATTTCCAAGTATAAAGTTAGCACTTTATATAGTATACATATAAACTTGATGTAGGTGCAAAAGATAGTATAAAGTAGCTGCCCTATATAAATCCACATTTTACTTATACCGTGCAAAGTCAGTGCATACTTTGCACCGGCTCGTTTTAATTTATCACCCCCAATTAACTTGGAACCACTTTAGGCCCTCTTACTAACCACTGCATTTCACTTCATTTTATTTGTTCATGGGCTTAGGCCTGTAGGGCAGAGGGCGACCGAAACGCTTTGCTGCCAAACGGTGAATGAATCTATCCAGTTGCTCATGACGCGCAGCACTGGCTGCATTGCATTGCACGTATGTTGCACATGGCATTACAAGGCATGCAAGGGTCTGTAAGCGCACAAATAAGTAACCAGTCGGCTGCGCCTTCTTCTCCTCGTGCAACACAGATAAGAGAAAAGAGACCCTCGAAATCATTTTGTACCAGCAATTTTTTTTTGGATTCCAGGCAATGTCATGGCTCAAGATCACACATGGCAACGGTTCTGCAACGGTGGCGCCATTCAAACTTTGGCTGCCACATCATTGATAAGGGCTTTCGTTTTGGCTCACACTCAAGCTAGATCTTATTATTTTTTTTTTCCCCCTTGCCTATCAGATTTTCACACGCCTGCAGATGGAAAGAAAAAAAAAAAAAATTGCCCGTCATCTTCTAACTAGTGTTTTTCTCGATTATAGAGACAGGTGCCGCAGAGATGGAGTTCGTCCCGGAACCGCTCGCAGGGTTGTCGCACTTGTCGTTGTCGGGCACTGTAACTGGCTTTGACGTGTTCGACTGGAGGTCACGTTAGCATGAGAGCCGGGTTGAATGAATTGAATGGGTGATGCTGACTGTTTGGAGTGCATCGCTTGGCTCGCTGGGAGGACAGGCCTCGAGTGGTAAATGGGAAGTTAACGCCGACGACGGCATTGAAGAATTCAGCTGGTCGGAAACAAAGTTCTCTTATCTACTCTTGAAGTCAAGGCAGAAGTGAGCCGAAACGGTTTTAGGAGACTGATTTGCCTTGTAGGCGAGGTGGCATGAGCGCCCGGTGCTCACACCGCGAATACTTATATACGCATGGAATTACAAGTTCGCAGTTGGTGTTAAATTCCGGATGAGGGAGAAGAATATCCACATAGTATTGTAGAGATCCTAATAAGCTCACTAGTTAACCGATGATGTTAACAATCTGCTGTGATAAAACCACGAATTGGCCTCCGTTGATTGGTGCAGCTTGTGTCTGGCGTTCTGGCAGCAATGATTACTGATTCCGTCATCCCGCCTCGAAACTTACACCGCACACCACACCGGAATCTTTATTGAGTGCCACTGCATTGCCTGACCGTGAGTCGCACACACTGTGTAATACTACCGTTTCTACTTCACCGGAAAACCCGCTTCATCACTGCAAAGTGGTTATTCTCCGGAGAAATATGCTCATTCGATTCAACAATACGTGCTCAAGGCATCTCGAATAAATTCATGCCCAAGACTTTTAACATTCATCAAGTTTGCTATCCGCCTGCCTTAGAAGCAATTAGACACAAACGATAAGAAGCCCAATGAGGGAAATAGTGCGACGTAACTAAGAACGACAACGTATCGAATCAATGTGAAGCTAGTTACGGTTCTACATACGGAATGCGTAGTTATTAGGACCAACTATTCACCATTCACCAACGGTTAGAGCAGATCCCATAGCGACATACTGTATATACCTGATCCACGACGGAATTGCCTACAACACCCTACATCCACAATGCCTTGACCTAGTAGTGGTTCCAAGCCTTGGTCGCAATCACCTCTTTCTCACGCCAACGAGACCCATGAATTCGTTGCGCGTCTTGTACTCCTCCTCGAAGCATCCGAGAACACAGCTAGTAACGGTGGTGCTGCCCGTCTTCTCGACGCCGCGCATCACCATGCACATGTGGGACGACTCCATGACGACGGCAACGCCCTGCGGTTTGAGAATATCCATGATAGCATGGGCGACCTGTTTAGTGATCCGCTCTTGAATCTGAAGCCGCCGGGAGAACATCTCGGCTATGCGAGGCAGCTTGGAGAGGCCGATGACGGTGTTGCGGGGAATATAACCGATATGCATCTGAGGATTGCGGTAAGCTTCGGGGAGTAGAGGAAATCTAGGTTCGAACAAGGGCATACCTTTCCTGTAAAGGGCAGGAGGTGGTGCTCGCATAAGCTACAGATCTCAATGTCCCTGACAATGACCATCTCATTGTGTCCTTCGTAGAAGAGCGCATTGTTAATGATTGCTTTTGCATTGACTTGGTAGCCTTTGGTCAAGAACAGCAGCGCTTCCGCAAACCGCGACGGTGTGGCCATGAGGCCTTCGCGGTCGGGGTCCTCGCCCAAGCATTCGAGCAGCGTCCTCACGGCGCCGCACATCTTCTCCAATCGGGCCTCGGTCTGCACAGGCCCATCATCCACGCGGCTGCGAAGTCCCACGCTTGACCGGCTGAGTCCGTCGACTGCCATGACAGGGCTAGGTGAACGAGGGGCGGGTGCATTGCACACATTGTGGGCTTTGCCGCGACGATTACGGCGCTTCCGCGAGGCACGAGCTTGTTGGATGGGAATGGGCGCGGATATGGCATGTTCAATGGGTGGCGACTTGTGGCGCACAAGAAATGTGCTATTGCCGAGGACACTGGCTCTAGAGCTCGATACACTCGTCGTATCGGTGGACTTGGTCTCAAACCGGCTCATGCTGAAGGACTAAAGGTTTATGAATTTTCTTGGGCGATCTTGGAGGTGACGTGAACGTGTACGATGAAAGGAAGTCTGGAGAGAGGGAGAGAGAGAAGGAATGTGTTTATTCCGATCGAACTCGGCAGCAACCTATAGGTTTCGTTAGCTCTAGTCTGAGGAGGTTGGGAGAGCAGAGACAAGACGAACATGGTGAGGAACAATATTGGCCTTGTTTGATCACTTGCATGAGTTGAATTGAAATCAGCGGGCCGGGGGTTATACATCCGATGGGACCTCGGTCAGGAGCTGGGGGATAATGCGGTCAGGTCAGGCACAAGGACAGAAGCAGACACGGAGCAAGAAGGAGGTGAATGTCTATTGGAACCATGCCGAGGGAAGGTTTCACACCGTGATCTGCAGTACGAGGCGAGTTTTTATTTGCACCACGTGGATTGGTAATGAGGGTATATGGAACACAGATTCTTGTCAGAATGTTTCATTCCACGAGGTTACGAGCCATGGCGAGACAACGTTGAAACCGAGCCTACTATAACTAGGTCAGCTGTGAACTCGAAGCAAGCAAGCCAGCCACTGATCATCATCTTCTACCATCTCACACATACACATACTTGCGCAAAAAACGACCATGGCCACTCTCGAGTCGCTGAAGGAGAAGCTTCGGCACAAGGTCACGACGATGACACCAACAACATCAATATCATTCCGGAGGCGGCCGCTGTCTGACTCGGAATACAGTGCCGGCTTCGACATGATCAAAGGGGACTCGGGACGGTCAACATACCAAGATTTCATCATTCCAAAGCTAACAGCGCTTTTCAATACCCTTGCCGAGTCGGGTGCTCGTCGTATATCCGTGCTGGAAATCGGACCTGGCCCTCAAAGTATACTAGGACACTTGCCCTGCCGTCTCAAATGTATCATCAGCAAATACACTGCATTCGAGCCCAACGAACTGTTCGCTGCCAGGCTGGAAGAAACGTTCTCCTCTGCGGAAAAGGAAATGTCGCCGCTGCCGTATTTGGAAAACCTGCCTGACATTCGGCATATCCCATTTACGACGGGGAGCGACACAAAGATGACGACTGCGAGCACGGCCGACCATGTCGGACATTTCGACGTCATCCTGTTCTGCCACAGCATGTATGGCATGAAACCCAAGCGGGAGTTCATCGAGCGGGCACTAGGTATGCTTGTTGAGCAGCCGAGCGAGGGACTCATTGTCGTTTTCCATCGCCATCAGGCCTTGCACCTTGACGGCTTGGTGTGTTATCAAACGGCCACCTTCCCCACGGGCGTTGTATGCGTGGCGGATGATGACGAGGTGCTGGACAAGTTTGCTCCATTTGTCGCGGGATTCGCCATGCAAGACGCGGGCGCGAAAGAGGCTGTTGCAACGGAGTGGCGCAAGGTGTGCCGCGCGCTGGGGAGGCGCGAGGGAGACGGTCTCTTGTTCAGCTCGCCAGAGATGATGGTGGCCTTGACGAAGCATGCGACGGCGCTACCGGAGTTGATGGCACAGGTGCCTTTGGGAATGCCTTTGGGAATGCCTTTGGGAACTCGAGGCGGAGGGGGAGACGGAGGGGGAGACGGAGGGGGAGGCGGGGTCAAGAACCGCCAGGCTCGTCTGCACCATTCATCATCATCAACAAGGTCGATGGTTGTGAGGCCGACGGAGATGCGGCACATCCAGCAATGCGTTGATTGGGCGCTGCGCCACAGGACGAGGCTGACCGTGCTTGGCGGGGGCCACAGCGGCCATTGCCTCTGGCCCAACGTCGTGGCGGTCGACATGGGCGCCTTTGACCAGGTGCATGTTCTCGCGCCGACGTCTCCCGCTTCCGCCGCTTCCGCCGCTTCCGAAGAGGAAGAAGACTATTACGACCAAGAGGGTGCTTCCTTGGTCGTCGCCGAGGCCGGCTGCACGTCGGGGGACATTGTCCGCGAGACAATGGCGGCTGGCCTGACAGTGCCCCTCGGGGCCCGCCCAAGCGTCGGGGCGGGGCTGTGGCTGCAGGGCGGCATCGGACACCTGGCGCGCCTCCACGGACTCGCCTGCGACGCCGTCGTCGGTGCCGTCGTCGTCAGCGTCGCCTCGGCCCGCGTCCTCTGCATCGGTCGGGTGCCCAGCCAACACCGCCCAGTCGACTCGACGCCCACGCCCTCGCCCCCGGAGAACGGCAACGACTATGACGAGAGCCGTCTGCTGTGGGCCATCAGGGGAGCCGGCACAAACTTCGGCATCGTTGTCAGTGTCACGTTCCGCGCGTACGCGGCTCCCATGTATTCCGTTCGAAACTGGGTCATTCCCCTCCGCGACGGCGTCGAAGCGCGACGCACACTCGGCCATTTCGATCAACCTGTCGCCGACAAGGCCTCGCGAAACTGTTCCGTAGGGGCATATATTTACGGGGACAAGGACGAGCTGTGCCTTGGCGTGACGACGGTTGAGCCTTCTACGACTGGTGACAGTGAGCTCGGCTCTGGAACACTTGCTCACGCCCCCACGCTCATGCGCGAGGTTTTCGGGCCCGAGCACCATGACAAGGTGGTGGACGGCGTCGGTTTGTTCGAGACGGAAATGTACATGTCCGGCATGCATGGCGGACACGGCGGCGGCAAGACGTCGTCGTTCAAACGGTGTCTCTTCCTCAAACGCATCGGAGACGGGAACATGGCCAACATGTTGGTGGCGGCGGTCGAGACTCGTCCCTCACCACTCTGTTATCTTCATCTTCTGCAGGGTGGCGGAGCCGTCCGCGACGTAGCGCCTGATGCAACCGCTTTCGGCTGTCGAGATTGGCATTTCGCCTGCGTCATCACCGGCGTCTGGCCTCGTGACCAAGACGGGACCGAAGTGTCTCGAGCGACCGTGCGGTGGGTGTACAACGTGGCCGCCGAGTTGTTGCCGTTGAGCTGCGGAGCGTACGGCGCCGACCTGGGGCCGGATCCCCGAGACGCCGCCTTGGCAGCCGAGGCTTTCGGATCGAACCGGCCGCGGCTGGTCCGGCTCAAACACATGGCAGACCCGCAAAACGTACTGGCTTACGCTTGTCCGCTTGCAACGGCACCCGTGGCGCAAACGCAGACGCTCATCATTCTTGTCACGGGCGAAAGCGGCGCAGGCAAGGATTACTGTGCCGACATCTGGGTCTCCACGTTCGTCACCTGTCTGGACAAGAGTGTCACGGCCCGCGTCATCAGCATCAGCGACGCGACCAAGCGAGACTATGCAGCGGCCACGGGGGCCCATCTCCATGGCCTGCTGCGGGATCGTCGGTACAAAGAGCAACACCGGGCTGCGTTGACCGAGTTTTTCCAGGCCCAGCTACACCAACGGCCCCGGCTACGAGAAGAGCATTTTCTGCATGTTGTGAGAGAGACCGCGGAATCTGATGTGCTGCTCATCACGGGAATCAGAGACGAGGCGCCAGTCGCAGCCTTTTCGCATCTAGTCCCGAAGAGCAGACTGCTCGAGGTTCGCATCCAGGCGAGCAGACAAACGCGGCGGGCTCGCCGAGGCGTCGAAATCGAAATCGGCATATTAGACGACAACGACACCATCGAGGACAACAGCCAAAGTGGCCAGTCCAACTCATCACCGGTCCTGGACTACCCACCCAGTTTCATCTTCACCAACGAGTCGACCGGCAGCGAGGCGGCAAAACGGTTTGCGCAAACCCATCTGCTCTCGTTCCTCCATGACGACCTGCAGCGCCTCGCCACCATGGTACGCCCAGTACCGGACTTTCCACGTTCGGGCATCGATTTTCGCCACGTGCTTGACATCTCCCAGCAACCAGGCGGATTGGACCTGTGCACGTCCCTGCTACGAGCTCATTTCGCTGGTGATTGGGCCAAGGTTGATGTGGTGGCGTGCTGTGAAGTCGGCGGTTTCGTCTTTGCGTCGGCCCTGGCCTCACGGGTTTGCGTGCCCTTGGCTTTGATTCGCGAAGCCGGCAAGCTCCCCCCGCCCACTGTTTCCGTCACAAAACCCCCCTCCCATATCTCATCTTCTGCATCTCATGGTTCAGGGGAGAAGAGGATTGAGATGGGCGTCGATGCAGTCCCAGCAGGCGCGTCCGTGGTCGTTGTGGACGACGTGCTAGCCAGTGGAACAACACTTTGTGCGGTGCTACAGCTCCTGATAAACGAAGCCGGAGTTGGTGTTGAGAACGTCCACGTCATGGTAGTGGCAGAGTTCCCTATTCACCGCGGCCGGGAAATGCTGCGCCGGCGTGGTTTCGGCCGGGTCAAGATTCAAAATCTGCTCATCTTTGAAGGTGTTTAAAGGTGTTTGAAGGAAGCGAGGCGAGATGCTAGCTCTTCCCCGTAAGTTGCAGCCTGAGGCCTGCCTGCCTGCCTGATTGACGGAACTGGAATGGTAGGAGCGATTGCGATAAATGCTTCTAGGAGTGCTATAGAAAGGCTTGTTTAACTATCTCCTAGCGTGGTTGCTAAAAAGATAGAAGCTAATAGCAAAGATGATAAGGATTATTTCCTTGTAATGATAATGAATTAACTCGTGTACTGTAATGATTGTAGAGTTAAGTTCGCGACCGACCCGTCCACTGAACTACATGTACATACAAGCGCTTATGTCACAACACACGTGACCCACGATAGCACGATAGCTTAGCTCAGCAGACATATATACCTCGCCTAACGGGCAGTAAACAGAACAATCTAACTCCTCTTACTTACCCATTGTCACAGTTAGTAGCAATTGCATAACTAGAACCAGAACTATAATATTTTTTACTTTATTGATTATTATGTTTACGCTATTGTTAGTTAAGGAATGTTAAATAAGGAATATTAAATAACACGCTAGATAAACTCCTAATTATAGAGGCGTAATAATTGCGTAGATTTATTAATTCATTAAATATAGAACTATAGTTAGACTAGAAAGAGCTAATTAATTACTTAGTAATAGGTTTTCTACTATTTTAATAATTATTTAACTATCCTATAGAGTAGGCAGAAAGCTAATAAATATTCTAATAATTCCTTAATAAATAGTTAAAGAAGGCATAGCCTTTTAAGGCTAACTATAGGGAGCAATAAGAATAAATAATACTAGTTACGCTAATTTAGGCTAGAGTTAAAGCTAAAGAAATAGAATTTTAGAAGCTATAATTTAGCCTAATATAATTTAGTTAAGTAGTAGAGAGATAAGCAAATCTAGACATTAGCCTAATAACTTAATAGTTAAGGAGACTAAGCCTTAAGCCTAGTGAGATCCCTTACGTAAAATTACTAGATTTAGATAGAATGCAGTAGTTATTAAGGTTATTACCTAAACTAGGAAGGAATAGCCCTATAATTATATAGTAATTACCACTAGTTACCCTACTTCTAATTACCTCTCTCCTACCTTATCTAGTTACTCCCCTCCTACCTTAACTATATTGATTTTTATAAGAATTTAGGGATTAGCGCTAGTAATTATTATTACCGGAAGCACTATCCTATAGTCACATAGATTGTCACATAATGGCTTAGGAGGAGCTAGGCCTGTTATTATTAGTGCCCTAAGGCCTATTATTACAATTAGTGCCCTAAGTATAATTATAAGGGATGTTAGATATGCAGAGTATAATATATTACCTACTATAGGAAAATGCTAGAACTAATAGGATATTATTAGAGTATATCTAGTAGGGATAGAGGTAATAATTGCCTATATAGGTAACTAGCAAAGTTATAGTAGTAATATAGCTACTATTACAGGCAGTAGATATAGGATTCTTTAATCTAAGCATTAAAGATAATAAGGGATAAGGCATTATTATAGATATAAAGTTAACTATAATAATCTATAAATATATATTAGCATTCACATAGTAATTAGAGGATATGGTAGCTAGCTAGTTAGAGAAATTAGTTAAGGATGTATAGATATTATGTTTACGCGGATAAGTATTAGCCTAGCATAGTTATTTGCTTATACCCTTAGAGCAAGAGCTGCTTTATAAAGCATTATTAAGAACGATTTACATATAATTAATTAAAAGGTTTTAAGAGCTATAATCTATAGCATTAAATAGGATTAAAAACGCGCGATACATGCTGCAAAAGCACCAGAGTATTGCACTACAATGTGTAGTGTAGTGTAGTATTTGTAGTTAGTGTAGTAACTACAAACTACACTACACTACAAACTACACTACACTAACTACAAGCTAAAATCTACTACACTACACTAACTACAAATACTACAAATGTAGTATTAGGTAGATTTTTTTTTTAGTTTTAAACCCCTTAAATTCTCTTTATAATAGCTTATAATAGCTTATACTAGCTTATAATAGCTTATAATAGCTTATAATAGCTTATACTAGCTTAGAATAGCTTATACTAGCTTATAATAGCTTATACTAGCTTAGAATAGCTTATACTAGCTTATACTAGCTTATACTAGCTTAGAATAGCTTATACTAGCTTATACTAGCTTATACTAGCTTAGAATAGCTTAGAATAGCTTATAGTAGCTTAAAATAGCTTAGAATAGCTTAGAATAGCTTATAGTAGCTTAAAATAGCTGAGAATAGCTTAGAATAGCTTATACTAGCTTATACTAGCTTAGAATAGCTTAGAATAGCTTATACTAGCTTATACTAGCTTAGAATAGCTTAGAATAGCTTATACTAGCTTATACTAGCTTAGAATAGCTTATACTAGCTTATACTAGCTTATACTAGCTTAGAATAGCTTATACTAGCTTAGAATAGCTTATACTAGCTTAGAATAGCTTATACTAGCTTAGAATAGCTTATAATAGCTTAGAATAGCTTATACTAGCTTAGAATAGCTTATAATAGCTTAGAATAGCTTATACTAGCTTAGAATAGCTTATACTAGCTTAGAATAGCTTATACTAGCTTAGAATAGCTTATACTAGCTTAGAATAGCTTATAATAGCTTAGAATAGCTTATACTAGCTTAGAATAGCTTATAATAGCTTAGAATAGCTTATACTAGCTTAGAATAGCTTATAATAGCTTAGAATAGCTTAGAATAGCTTAGAATAGCTTATACTAGCTTAGAATAGCTTAGAATAGCTTAGAATAGCTTATACTAGCTTAGAATAGCTTAGAATAGCTTAGAATAGCTTAGAATAGCTTAGAATAGCTTAGAATAGCTTAGAATAGCTTAGAATAGCTTAGAATAGCTTAGAATAGCTTAGAATAGCTTAGAATAGCTTAGAATAGCTTAGAATAGCTTAGAATAGCTTAGAATAGCTTAGAATAGCTTAGAATAGCTTAGAATAGCTTATACTAGCTTATACTAGCTTATACTAGCTTATACTAGCTTATACTAGCTTATACTAGCTTATAATAGCTTATAATAGCTTATAATATTATAAGTGTTAAACTTTAATAAATAATAAACTAAAGATAAATACATTAAATAGAAAAGTAAGTAAATATTAGTGAATCACTATGTAAAAAGCTTAACCTTTTAGTAATTTAGTATTATAAGGTTTTTAAAAATATTAATAAAATAAAATTATTTTCTCTTTTTTATTTTTTTATAATTATAATAATTATAGTAATAATAGTAATACTAGTAATATTAGTAATAATAGTAATACTAGTAATATTAGTAATAATAGTAATACTAGTAATATTAGTAATAATAGTAATACTAGTAATATTAGTAATAATAGTAATACTAGTAATACTAGTAAAAATACTATACTAATTTAAAAAAAAGCATTATTATACTCTATAAAGTGATAGGTATTAATTATATAAAAAGTGAGTCTGAATATATTACAAAAATATATAAAAATAAGTTTTACTAAACTTGAATTTATAATTACTAAATATAATCTTTTACCTATTAGACTATTGCTAATTAGTAATAGACCCACTTTTATTAAAACTATACTTATTTATAAAAAGTACTTTTATACGTTATAAAGTAAGGGATATTTAAAATATATAATTAAAAGTAAGTCTTAGGATAATTAAGCTTACTTAAGCTATATAACTTAGTTTTAAAAGTATATAAGTAATATATATATAGATTCCTAATTTTAGAAGTTTTATACTTTCTTCTTACTTTCTTCTTAAGTAATATAAATAAGATTAATAGGTTTATTATATGTATTTTACTTAGCCTTTAAGAGTTAAGAGCTAAAAGTATAATTATATTAATATTAATAGTAAATAATAAGTTATAGCTAAGTAAAGGGTTTTATTATATTACTCTTAATTTATAAGTAATATAAGTATAGTTTATAAACTTATATTTATTTATCTAGATATATAAATAATTTAAATCTTATATATTACTTTAGTTTAGGGTATTCTTTTAATATAAAATATTATAATAATCTTTTTTAATTCTAAATAAAATAATAATAAGTTTCTTCTTAAAGTTATATTAGTAGGAAAAAACATAGAGAACAATAAGCTTATTTTAGATTATATATATTATATATAATGCCTAGTTATAGTTAAATCCTAATATTACTATAATATTATAAGTTATATAACTAATTAAAGAAAATAGCTAATTAAGAAAGTATAATGTTAAAAATCCTTAGTTTAATTCTTATAATAATAATAATATATAAAAACCCCACTTTTATTTTTACCTAATACTACATTTGTAGTTTTGTAGTTAGTGTAGTAACTACACTAACTACACTACAAACAATACTCTGAAAAGCACTATAATAGAGAAGATATTATAATCTTTGTATATAACCTGCTCTAAGATACACGAGCCTGTTATTAGGATAATATTACGTAATTAAGAATAGTATATTAAGCATTTAACTTAGAAATCTAGACAATTATTACATCACTATCTGTAAACATAACTATTAATTAATTCCTAATGCAAATTAGAGAAAGGGAGTCTATGATTGTAAGCTAAGCGTGAGATAAATATAGACAAATTGTGAATTAATAGTTTAGAGATAATTATTAGGGACTTAATATACGTAGAGGATTTAATAATAGGAATTAACGCGGAGGATATAATAGGCTATAACCTAGAGTATACTAGAATAATTACTAGAATAGTATAGGGAATAATCGCTATAGCGGATAACTATACCTATACTATAATAGGAATTAGTAATAGCAGTATAGATAACAAAGACCTTACTATAACCGTAATAGATAGTTTAGTAATTAACCATACTATGGCAATTAATAACGGCTATACGCTAATTAGAACTTGAGATATAATAGACTAGTTATAGATAGGGCAATTCCCTTTGGTAATATGGTAAAGCCACTAAACAAGCTAGCGATTTTACCATAATAACTACCGTAAGCGGTATATTAGGTAGATAAGGCAGATAAACTAGAGAATAAAGACTAGGATAATTAATAGAGTAGCAAGCAGTATTATAAAATATTAATAGATAATAATTATTAGTAATAGTTAGAACATAAAGATATAGACGCATATATTCCTTATCTAGATATAGAATAGCAGGAACTATACGGATAAGAAAATTAGAACGGAATCCCATAGGAGGATCATTAAGAACAGGTATAATTTATAGGAGTTAACAGTGTGATCTATAATTACCGAATTTGCTTTAAATAATTTGCTTTAAATAATACGCTGTTTAGCCACCTAGAATCTATCTATATATATATATATTATTTACGCTAGCTAGCTCTATGTAGGGCTAGTGCTAGTACTCCTGCTGCTTCGTCAAAAGGGAAAACCCTTAATTAGGAAGAAAAACCCCCTTATATCTATGTTTAGGCTAACGCCAACCCTGCTCCGGGCCTGCGTCGCGTTATGTATAGCCTATTATAGGTGTTTATTACTAGCTTGCGCTAGCCTTATCCTATTAAAAGAAAGAAAGAAAGAAAAAGAAGGAAAATCCTAGGTTCCTAGCCTTACTTAGCTCTATTCTAGTTTTGCTCTAGCTCTATTCTAGGCCTCTCTTACTATCCTATAGCGTATTAGATTTAGCTTTATAGTAGTAATTCACTTCTCTTTCACTTTTTAGCTAACTTCTCTATAGCCCCACTTTTTAGCCTACTCTAGCCTAGGTCTAGCTTATTAGTCTAGGGAAGTTAAAGCACCTAATATTATTTGTCTTCTATAGGGGAGGTGTAGTTTTAGTTTAAGTCCTAGGCATTGCTAAGCCTAGGTCTCCTAGGCATTATCTAGCTAGATTTTTGTCTTATGTTTTTATTTCTTTATTAATATCTATAATTCAGCCCCTCCCCCCCCTATATAAGTATAAGAGAGAGCTTTTCCCCCTAAAGGGGTCTAACTTCTTTCCTCTTTCTTTATTAAACTTCCTATAGGTTCTTTTCTCTCTTTAAGCTATTTAAGGCGCTCCTAGATTAATGTTAGCTTAAATGCTAATATCTATTGCAGGCTAATTACAAATATACTATAATAGCGCTAGCAGCTATAAGTACTCCTATTTTCTATGCTATTCTAGCTCTAATTTACCTAGGAAAACTCTGATTCTAAGTAATACCCTTAAAAGTCCTTAACTAAGAAGTAGCTTAAGCAAGCTATAGTAATAGATTTAAAGGTATATCCCCTCTACCCTAGCCTTACTCCTACTCTAACTCTAATCTATAGTAGTTAGGGGATCCCTAGGGGATCTAATATGTCTCTTATAAATCTTAGTTAATTAACTGCCCTAGGCACTAGTGCTATAATATTACTAGTAAGTCTATTATGTAAAGAAGCTATATGCTAGTAATTAAAGTAAGAAGAAATAGAGCGCCTCTATAGCGGGTTTAGGCTAGCCTAGTGCTAGGGGAGACTAGTATAATAAGGTTATCTTTTAGTTACAGCGCCTAGATGCCCGCGTAGCGGAGATAAACTATCTCCTAGCTATAGCCCTACCTGCTAAGGGGCAGGCTAAGGTAATAAAAGGGGCAATCCTAGTTCTAGAGGAGGAGTAGTTTAGTTAGTTAGTTATAGCTTAGGGAAGGGGTAAGGGCGGCCTAGTAGGGGTAATAATACTAGGCGTTTTTATAGTTAATATTAATCTAATAATAGTTCTAGAGTTATAAATCTATATCTAGCCTACCGCTAGCTTTACACTATATAATCTTATGCCTCTTCCTAGTTATCTATTATGTCCGTAACCTAGTTATTAGCCCTAGCGCGCTAGAAGCGGCCTAGGTCCTCCTCTCTCCTACGTATATTAGTAGCTAGATCCTACGCTAATAAGTAGTATTAGAGTTATTTTATGCTAAGGAACTATTTAGCTATAGCTCTTGCCTTTAGGGAGTAGTTTAGGGCTAGCCTTGCCTCCTATACGTCTCTAGGCTAGCGTAATTAAGGGCGCCTATAGTTATATTTAGGGTAGTTAACTATAATATAGTATTAGTCTTTAACTGCTCTGCTATAGCTATATAGGGGCAAGTTTACCCTAGGAATACCTCTCTAGAAAAGGAACTTATTAAGGCTAATCTTCCCTATGTATAATTAGACTAGGGTTAAGGAGATATGTTTTTCTAGTCCTATGTGAAATCTTTAAATTTCCTTTAGGTTATAGGTAGGTAGGCAGTCCTTAGTTAGTTCTCTCGTAAGCCTATGCTGCCCTAGTTATTCCCTACTATACTAGTTTTCCTAACGTTATTTCTATTCCTTATATAGCTCTACTACTAGCTTATTATTTATAAGGGAGGGTCTTTGCTTATATTATAGCACTATTTACACTAAGTTAGCAGCGGTTTAGATTATCATAGCTATTCTACTCTCTATAATTCTCTCTTTAAACTTCTGTTTTATCTTATTAAGATATAGATCTAGGGAGGGGACGTAAGTCTTAACCTCTAGTTAAGCAATAGGTATAGCCTTAAACACGCTAGCCACGATTTAGAGGTAGGTTAATTAGTCTATTATAAAGCTTTTAACTACTCCTCTTAGTTTTCTACCCTTCTTAGTTAGGGTATAATAGGCACTTACTCTATAGGCAAGGATAGGTTAGACTACCTATATATATAGGAGTTAGGTGTCTTTAAAGCTATAGCCCTAGGCTAATGCCGCTAGCAAGGAGAGTATAAGCCACTACTAGGTAAGTTTGCCTTTTAGGATATTCTTATAGGCGCTCTAGTTAAGTTTCCTATTAACCTAGACTCTAAGGAATCTATATAACTCTATAGGCACTATCTCCTTTACTTTAAGCTAGACTCTAGCCTATAGGGGTTAGTATGCCTTACTAAAGTATATAAGTTTAGTCTTTGCTAGGTTAAACTTTACTCCTACTTCTTTTGCCTATTTTTTACACACTTTCTATATAGCTTTAAGCCTCTTCTAGGTCTAGGCAGTGTTTTTTCTAAACGCTGCTATATTTATATTATTAGCAAATCCTATAGCTACTATACCTAGGATAGCCTAGAGGTAAACATAAAGCTTTACTAAGTAAAGGAGGAAGAGGATTAGCAAAAAGGGTAAGCCTTATAAGGTACTTACTTTAATCTAGAAAGGTCTTAAGAGTCCACTATTAAAGCTAAGCTAGCTTATTCTATCTATAAGGAAGCTACGTATTACGGCTATTAGCTAGCGTAATATACCTATTTAAATTAGAACGTGAATTAGGTATAGGTAGCTAACTCTATTAAATGCTAATAAGATATCTATCTACGCTAGCAAGGCAATACCGCCTCTGCCCTAGGCCTCTCTTACGTATTCTATAAGGACTTTAATTACAGTTTCTATTAATCTATTTATCCTATTTCCTATTTGTAGTTTAGGGAGAAGGCCCTTAGCCTTAGCAAAGGCTATAAGCCGCTTTATAATCACTACTTCTATAATCTTTTCTATAATATTTAGTAGTAAGATAGGTCTCTATACATTAGCTCTTCTTATCTCCTTAGTAGTTTTTCCTAGTTTCCTAATTACTATTACTCTTATAATCTAGAATTATACTAGGAAATACCTTACTTTAAGGATAGCGTTTAGTAATTACGCTATAGCCTCTTTAGCCAGTTTATTACAGGCTTTAATAAGGCCCGCTAGGAGTTTATTATCTCCTAGGGCTTTCTAGCTAGCTATATCTAATAGGATATTTCTAATATCTCCTACTCTAAACTATTCTTTATCTAGGAATAGTGTGTTATCTAGCTCTAGGAAGGCAAGGTCTAGGATATAGGAGAGGTTTACTATAGGTTTAGGGAAGAACCTTTATGTAAGTGTGCTAGCCTTGCCTTTATAGGTAATAGCTAGGTTAGGGTTATTATTAGTTCTTTCTAGTTCTAGGAGTCTAGGGAGCTCTAGGGGGGCCTAGCTTTAGAGCTAGGCCTATCTCTCTAGTCTCTATACTCCTCTATCCTTTTCCTATATGTTAGCCTTTTATAGGGCTTCTCTCTACGCATTTCTTTTCTCTTCCCTAATTATTTATTCTTAATCCTTATTTGCCTTAGAGAAGGCCTGCTAATTTGTATTAGTCTTTTAGCATCTCTATTATCTCTTAGCTTATCTAGCTTTAGTAACTACCTTCTTTACCCTTCTTAACCACTATACCTCTAGACTAGGGAGTCCTTAGCGCTTCCGTAGGGCTGCTAATTCTGCTATCTATTATAGGTTTATAATAAGCCATATTACGTATGCATTAATCCCTTCCTTATCTTATAGGTCTAGTGCGTTTTCCGCTTAGAGCTATACTGCCACTTCTACCTTTACGTATAGTCTATTTATTACGTTCTAGGTATGTTTAAGGATAGGCAGGGTGTTTTCTTATTCCTTAGTGAAGATACTAATTAGCTATAGAATATAGTTAGAACCTGTGAGGTCTTTTACACTATTATAGTGGACTTAGATGTCTGGAGTTGCCTATGCTAGATCTATAGTGCTATCCCTATCTTCTCTATATTATCTTATAGGTTTCCCTTAGGGTATTATTAAACTAAGCCTTTACTAGCTTATAAAGTCTAGTAATTCTTCCGCTCCTCTAGTTATCCTATCTAAGCTATCCTAAAGGGAGTGTTTTTAGTTAAAGTCTCTTATAAAGACGCTTTAGTTATAGGGCTCTTCTATATTAATAGCGCGGATAGGGGTATTCTAGTTATTTATATACCCTTCTAAGTAAAGAGAATAAATATTCATGCCCTTTATCTCTACTAGTAACTAATTAGTCCCTCCCTAGGCTATCTATAACCCTATATTATACTTCTTATTTATATATACTACATTTTACCCTTTATAGTGTACTAGTTAGAATTAGGTAAGGCTTAGTGCTAGGGGCTATAGGTGTTTTATGTGTTCCTATTCTTAAATTACTATCACATCTATATTAGTTTAGTGCTAGAGCGCTATATATATTAGGCTATCCTTCTTATTTACGTTCTAGAAAAGGACTTATAATATTACTATATTAATTAGGGGGGTAGTAAGTCTTTACTATCTTATACTAGTTCTATTCTAGCCCTATTCCGTAACTTATATTATATAATACTCCTTACTCTAGGCTATTTAGCACTTCTCTCTGTGTTTATAGGGTATTCTCTTTTTCTACCTACTATAATAATAGGTTCTATAGCTATGCTAGCCCTCTCTTAGGGTAGTGTTAGGCTTCTGTCTAGGGAGTTGCTAGTAAATTATAATAGCTACTCTAGGTAGCTTGCTTTTACTATATTTTACTTCTCTTTTAGTATAGGGTAGTCTCTTAACTAGGCTAGGTGTAAGCTAGAGTATAAGATATAGTTTTCCTTTAGTTATCTACTTATTATTAGGCAGGATATTTCTCCCTCTTTGTGTTAGCTAGCGCTATACCTACTATACCTTAGGGCTGCCTTATAGAACTTTATAATATAGCCTATTTAGAAGTAGTTATAGCACTATTAGGGTTATAGGGTCTTATTATATAGTTTAGTTTAGAATAGCTCCGCTTTAAAGACTATTCTATCTTAATATATCTTATTAGTATCTTTAACCTCTGCTAGTCTAAGGATTAGGGTGGTTTGCTATATGTTTTCTGCCTAGGGGCGCCTTACGGTTACCTTAATTATATTTACTTTATTTACTTTTCTAATCTTAGTTACTAGATTTTTAATAGATATATGCTTTATTAGGAATCCCTTAACTATAACACTAAGTACGCGGCAGTGGAGGGCCGCTTCTAGGCTAAATGCTTTAGTAATCCATTTTTAGTCTTCTCTGTATTAGGTAGCGTTTCCTTTAAAGGTAATAATTATATCTTTGCTAGGGAGTCTTCTAGTAGCTATAGCTATGGTTTAGCTAGTGGCCCTGTTTACTGCAGTTATTATGTCTTTAGCGCCTTGAGATCAGAGCGTTTCCTAGATTAAGTTGCCTTTAATAAGCACTTCTCTATGCTGCCTACCTAGGATCTGTAGGGGGGGGGTTTCATTGTTTAGTCTTCTCGGTGCTGGTCCGGCTGCGATGCTCGCCTAGGTCGGGGCATTGGTTTCTTTGGCTTCTTCTTTGATAGCCTCCTTGAGGGCTAGAATCTATCTATAGTGTACCTTATAATCTTAAAACTAGAGATAACTTAGTTTATAATAAAACTTTAGACTTTTACTCTTTATTATAACTATATAATAACTATGATTGTTTAAATGTCATAACAGAGGAACTACGAACGTAAATAAAATTAGCGATATAAGAACCACTAATAGGCAAAGCAGCAGAAAAGTTATTAATAACCTTAAAAAAAGGCAAGGAGATTCTAATCTTTTGTTTAATAATTAACATATAACAAGACGCAGGCTTAGGCTACGCATTTTACGCTTAGATATACCTGTGATTCTAGATCTACCTAAATCTAAATAACTTAGATATATAAGTTAACATCTGCTACGATACAAGGTGCTCTATTACACTAGCAGACGTAACCTAGGTGGCTAAGTGGTACCCGGATATTAAAATCTAAACTAGGGCATTGCTAATTACGGTAAAAGGCATAGGGATAGATACCTATATAATAAATAAGTACATACTATTACTAATAAACTTCCTAGGAAAAACGCTAGATAATAAACTAGTAATTGCGATGTTTATTAGAGAAGTATTACTTATTAAATTACTAAGAGCAAACATCCTATTAGGTATAGACTGTATTATACCTTAATAAATAGATATTATAGTAAGCAAAGGGCAAGCAGTTATTAGTGCATATAGGAGCGTGGAAATTCTAATAGCAGCATAGTATAAATGCCTAAAACTAGATATACCTATCTAAGCAGCGTAGATAATAACAATTAAGCTAGGATCTATAGCGATTATCCTAATATAAAATAAACTTAATAAGGATAATAAAGCCTTATTTAAACTAAAGGCACTGCCTAGCCTAGGATTATACGCAGTAATAGCGGACAGAGAAATATAATAGGTAATTGTGCGAAATGTTAGTAAGAAAGCTATAATAATCTATAAGAAATAGGAAGTAAGACGGTTTAAGTCTATAGACCTAACTATAAGAGTATATATAATTAAGGCAGAATGGAAGATAGAAGCATTAGAGCTTATAGTAGTTATAGAATCGCATAATAAAAAGCAACTATTATTATTAGAATAGATTATAATAGAATCGCGCATAGCAATTCATGACTAGACAAAGGTAAATTACTTTAATTCGTAATAAGAAAGAGAATAGGAGCAAATTTAATTATTATTAGATAATTTTGCAGATTTATTTTGTGATAAAGTATTCGTAAAGGTCCTTGCGGATAAACAAATGCGACTATAAATAAAGCTAGGTTAGTAAGACATAGTTCTAAAAAAGTGTAGAATCTACCTAGTAGGACTAGACGATTAAACAATTATTAATAAAATAATAAAATAATTATTAGAGGCAAATAAGGCATACTATATGATATCCTAAGTGCCATTTACGTTTCCGGTGTTTGTTATGTAAATAGGGATAGGAGATAATTATAAAGGACGTATAGTGATAGACATACAAGGATTAAACGTAATAACAATGCTTAACGCATACCTAATAAGATAATAAGACGAAATTATCACGGGAATAGCAGACACTACACATATTATAATTATAAACGCTATATCATTTTACTACTAATAGCTAGTCTATCCGGACTCGCGATAGGCAATGTTAGTGATTACGCATGATAGACAGTTTACATTTAATATACTAATCATAGGCTATAAAGGGTTAAATGCCTACATATAACAACGCATAGATAATATGTTATAGGGGATAGGCGCGTTAGCGTATTGCGATAATATTATTATCCTATTAAAGGGATTTGAAAATTATATAGTAAATGTTCATTGCACGTTCTAATAATTACTAGAGAATAATATATTAATTAGCCTAAAGAAAACGTTTATAGCCTACCTAATGGTAAAGGTATTAGGAAAATTAGTTAACTCCCTTAGAATATTAATACTAGCTAAAAAATTAGCGGTAATATAATGCCTTGAATTTCTAAAGACATTATAAGCATTAGAGCATTTATTAGGCTTTGCGGGTGCGTTAAGACAGTATGTCCTACATTACGCATTAATTATTAAGCTATTATGAGATTACAAGATAAACCTCCTTAGAGTTTATTAAGTAATTAGAAAGAGTAAGGATAAGAAATAAAAAGGGAAACAATTAAAGCTAGCGTGATATAATTAGGTAAGGAGTGTAAATGTTTTATTGCTATCTAGGCAAGAAGTTAAATTATTTAACGCGCTAAAGGTAGCTTTAACTAAACACATAACCTTAACACTATTCTTACCTAATTAATAATTATTCGTGGATTTTAATACATTAGGTGTGGGAATAGGAGTTATGGTTTATTACGTTAAAGATAAGATAGTTCTAAAACTAAAAGTAAACAGGAGTATTACAAAATATCCGCCTTATACGTTAATATAACTAGTGGCATTCTTATTAAGGACCTTATTAAACATAGAAAAAAGATATTAGTTAATAGAGCTAGAAGTTTATAGCTATGTGTAGATACTTCGTAAATCTAGATAATGGATTAAGGCCACATAATAACCGCTAGTTATATGCTTTACAGATTATCACTTAATTATTAATATTGCTAGACAATTAGACATTGTGAATACAATAAGTTAACACGCAGTGAATAAACGGCTAATACAAGTAATAGAGTATATTAGCTAATTTAATATTAGAGCTGTCTATAAGCTAGGTTAAGATTATATAGTGCTAGATACACTAAGCAGATTAAAAATAACAGAGAAAACACATAATAATAAGGCTCTAGGACAACTAGATAATATGCTAGATAATAGGCTAGAGTAATAGAAGACAGTACATACCGTATATATAGTGGAACGTAATCTAGTGATAGCACTAATACCATAGCATATAACTCTAATAGCAGAAAGACTAATAGCATTATTAATTAGCATAGCCCCTAATTTTAAAAAGTTAATATAATAGGGATATAATAATGACCTAATATAGTAATATATTAAGATAGTGTTAGCGGATAACACACGATTGCTAGTTAAGAACTAAGCAACTCTACTATTTAGTTAGGATAATAGCTTGCTTTAGAAGATAACCCTAGGATTCTAATTATGGTTATGTATACTAAAGGCAGCAATTAAAGACCTATATAATGCCTTACACAATGGAAATCATATAGGATACCTAAAATTAAGCGAGATTATATAATAATTTTACATACCACATAGCCTTAGAAGATTATAGAACTACCTTAAGACATACCTCTTATATTAAATTTACTAAGTAAGGAGATACCTAAGGCATAGGAATTTACAGCTACTATTAGCACTACTAGCCCTATATTATATAATTTTAATTAATTTCCTGTTATTATTACTAACATTAATTAAAGGGAATAACGTAATCCTTATGATTATTAATAAATTTAGTAAGCAAATAATACTAGAACTATATAGGAATAATGTAATAGCAGTAGAATATGCAAAGATAATATATAATTAATTATTAACAGCGAATTAGGGGATTCCTAAAGTAATTATTAGTAATAGGGATTAAAGATTCCTAGCGGCATTATAGAAGAGATTCTAGGAGTTAATAGGCACTAAGTTACTTCACTTAACGGCCTATTATCTATAGACTAATGGATAAACAGAGCGCATAATATAGATAATAGAGTTAGCGATTTAGATGTATTTTGCGCAATTAGATAACACTTACTTATAGCAGCAAACGCTTCCCTAATTACAGTTTAAGTTTAATAACACAAGGATTAAAATAATAGGCTAATTGCCTAATTAAATAGTTATAGGATTCTTACCTAATAATATAGCATTATTAGTATAGCCTAAGGAGCCCAGAGTATTGTTTGTAGTGTAGTTAGTGTAGTTTTTAGGAAAATTTTGTATTTGTAGTGTAGTAAATAAATATTTGTAGTTAGTGTAGTTTGTAGTTAGTTACTACAAATTATTTTGTAGTGTAGTTAGTGTAGTTACTACACTAACTACAAAACTACAAATGTAGTATTAGGTAAAAATAAAAGTGGGGTTTTTATAAGTTATTATAATTATAAGAATTAAACTAAGGATTATTAATATTACACTTTCTTAATTAGCTATTTTCTTTAATTAGTTATATAACTTATAATATTATAGTAATATTAGAATTTAACTATAACTAGGTATTATATATAATATATATAATCTAAAATAAGCTTATTGTTTTCTATGTTTTTTCCTACTAATATAACTTTAAGAAAAAACTTATTATTATTTTATTTAGAATTATAAAAGATTATTACAATATTTTATATTAAAAGAATACCCTAAACTAAAGTAATATATAAGATTTAAATTATTTATATATCTAGATAAATGAATATAAGTTTATAAACTTTACTTATATTACTTATAAATTAAGAGTAATATAATAAAACCCTTTACTTAGCTATAACTTATTATTTACTATTAATATTAATATAATTATACTTTTAGCTCTTAACTCTTAAAGGCTAAGTAAAATACATATAATAAACCTATTAATCTTATTTATATTACTTAAGAAGAAAGTAAGAAGAAAGTATAAAACTTCTAAAATTAGGAATCTATATATATATTACTGATATACTTTTAAAACTAAGTTATATAGCTTAAGTAAGCTTAATTATCCTAAGACCTACTTTTAATTATATATTTTAAATATCCCTTACTTTATAATATATAAAAGTACTTTTTATAAATAAGTATAGTTTTAATAAAAGTGGGTCTATTACTTATTAGTAATAGTCTAATAGGTAATAGATTATATTTAGTAATTATAAATTTAAGTTTAGTAAACCTTATTTTTATATATTTTTATAATATATTAAGACCCACTTTTTATATAATTAATACCTATTACTTTATAGAGTATAATAATGCTTTTTTAAATTAGTATAGTATTTTTACTCCCCTAACTACTACGGATTAGAGTTAGAGCAGGAGCGGGGTAGGGGTAAAGGGGATATACCTTTAAATCCTTTACTATAGCCTACTTAAGCTACTTCTTAGTTAAGGACTTCTAAGGGTATTGCTTAGTATTAGAGTTTTCCTAGGCAGATTAGAGCTAGAATAGCATAGAACATAGAAGTACTTATAGCTACTAGCGCTATTCTAGTGTATTTGTAATTAGCCTATAATAGATATTAGTATTTAAGCTAATACTAACCTAGGAGCGCCTTAAATAGCTCTAAGGAAGAAAAGAACCTATAGGAAGTTTAATAAAGAAAGAGAAAAGAAGTTAAACCCCTCTAGGGGGAAGAGCTTTTCTTATACTTATATAGGGGAGGGGGGGGCTAAATTATAGATATTAATAAAGAAATAAAAACATAAGACAAAAATCTAACTAAATAATGCCTAGGAGACCTAGGCCTAGAGATGCCTAGGTCTTAAACTAAAACCACACCCCCCTTATAGAAAACAAATAATATTAGGTACTCTAACTTCCTTAGACTAATAAGCTAGACCTAGGCTAGAGAAGGCTAAAAAGTAAGGCTATAGAGGAGTTAGCTAAAAAGTAAATAAGAAGTAAATTACTATTATAAAGCTAAATTTACTATACTATAGGATAGTATAGGAGGCCTAGAATAGACCTAGAGTAAGACTAGAGTAAAACTAAGTAAGGCTAGGAACCTAGGATTTTCCTTCTTTTTCTTTCTTTCTTTCTTTTAATAGGATAAGGCTAGCGTAAGCTAGTAATAAACACTTATAATAGGCTATATATAACGTGACGCAGGCCTAGAGCAGGGTTAGCGTTAGCCTAAACATAGATATAAGGGGGTTTTTCTTCCTAATTAAGGGTTTTCCCTTTTAATAAAGCAGCAGGAGTACTAGTACTAGCCTTACATAGAGCTAGCTAGTGTAAATAATATATAGTATTTTTACTAGTATTACTAGTATTACTAGTATTACTATTATTACTAGTATTACTATTATTACTATTATTACTATTATTACTATAATTATAAAAAAAATAAAAAAGAGAAAATAATTTTATTTTATTAATATTTTTAAAAACCTTATAATACTAAATTACTAAAAGGTTAAGCTTTTTACATAGTGATTTAGTAATATTTACTTACTTTTCTATTTAATGTATTTATCTTTAGTTTATTATTTATTAAAGTTTAACACTTATAATATTATAAGCTATTATAAGCTATTATAAGCTATTATAAGCTATTATAAGCTATTATAAGCTATTATAAGCTATTATAAGCTATTATAAGCTATTATAAGCTATTATAAGCTATTATAAGCTATTATAAGCTATTATAAGCTATTATAAGCTATTATAAGCTATTATAAGCTATTATAAGCTATTATAAGCTATTATAAAGAGAATTTCAGGGGTTTTAAAACTAAAAAAAAAAATCTAGCTAATACTACATTTGTAGTATTTGTAGTTAGTGTAGTGTAGTAAATTTTAGCTTGTAGTTAGTGTAGTGTAGTAAATTCTAGCTTGTAGTTAGTGTAGTAAGGAAAATTTTTCGCTTGTAGTTAGTGTAGTGTAGTTTGTAGTGTAGTGTAGTTTGTAGTTACTACACTAACTACAAATACTACACTACACTACACATTGTAGTGCAATACTCTGAAGGAGCCTAAGATGCTAAATAAACTATTAGAATGTCTGCAAGCATATAATGCAATAGCTATGGCTATAATACGAATAAAGAAGTATTATAATTAGTAATATACCTTGAAATTCTTAGAGGTAGGAGATAAGGTATTAGTCTATATAGATAATTAAGCATATATAATTCTAAGAATAATAAGCCTAAAATATAGCCCTAAATTCGCGGGACCGTTTAAAATCCTATAGCGTATTAGAAGATTAGCGTATAAACTAGTAATTCTAGATAACTAGCGCATTCACCTAGGAATCTTAATTAACCACTTAGAGCCTTTTCACAAGGATACATTCAATAGGCAGTTTAATCTTATAGCGCTAATTAGACTAGTAGATTACGAAGTTAAGACAATTCTTGCTTAAAGCAATAAAGGAGGAATAACTAAATATCTAGTTAAATTTAAGAATCTCGCTCTAATATATAATTAATAGTTACCACTAGCAGTAGTTATTAAGCTAGTAAAGGGACTATAGATTATTAAGAACTAGATAGCTACAAATAGTAATAGGGGAATAGTGCTAACTATAAAGAAGTAATAAGAATCTAAAGCATTTGCTTCTTCCCTACCCTAACTTCTCTTTTCTACCCTCTCTTCTACTTTTCCTATATTTATAGTTCCTTTATATATCTTCCCTATTTTCCTATACGTTTGTTTTGCTACTTTTAAATTATAATAACACAATTACCTAGATTAGCATAATTAACAGTATATCATAGAAGTAAATCACGTCTTAGTAACTATTTAGATCGCGAAGGTAAATAACATAGTGGATAATTAAGATATCTAACTAATTACACATAACTTTAGTTCTAGATTTTAGGCATACCTTAATAGTAATGCTATAGGATAATTATCTACTAATGAATTTATTAAGGAATTCCTAATATTTTTAAAGTTAACACTATAACCGTTAAATCATAGGCTAATTAAAAAACTAGGCAATGCATAATATATCCTAGGGAAAACCCTAGCTATGCTAGCACTTACCTAATTAATCTAGGGCAAAGCAGCCTATAAGAATAATATAACCTATACGGTTAATATAGTGGAATTTATTTAGATATTAGATAAGATACTAGAGACAATATATCTAGGGATTACCTTTAATAAGATAAAGAAGAGATTAACCCTAACTAAATAAAGGCTAAAGAGAGCAGTAACTACTAAACCATAAATAGTAATTAAGGAATAGTAATAGGTAATAACTAATTACCTATTAGGGTTTACACTAGTGAATTTACTATAGATACCATAGATATTAACACCGCTATAGTTAAACAAATAACTAGTAAATTGTCAAGGCTTTTAGCTTGGGAGTGAATAACAGAGTGAGGGTTAGATTGAAGTGTCGTAGCTATTAAACTGCTAGTTAGGGGTGGGTGCTTAAAAGGTTTAATCTCTAGCCTTTTCCCCTTATTTATGGGAAAACCCCTTTAAATAGCCCGTAGCTCTTACGTGACTAGCCCGTAGCTAGCTCGCAGCTCTATGCCCCGCTAGGCGCCACCCTTATTAATGCTATTACTATTCCGCTCCTAATATAATACCCCCTCTTACTATAATTATCCTTAATTACATTAAGCTGCTATCTTAGGGTTAGGTTATAGCGCAAGCGTTCTTTATTGCTACCTGCCGTGGTAATCTTCCACAAAGCAATGTAGTGATGTTAATAACGTTAGGCTATATTAGCCTTTTTTATAGTAACTGCTTGCTAATAGTAACTAGGTTATAGTTACTCCTTAACTTCCTACCTATAGGCTATCCTTTCTAAATAATTCTTCCTAGCTAGACTAGTTAGCGCGATTTTTTAATTAGCTTAACTCCGTAGGGTATAGATTACCCTACTCCTTCTGTTTTTCTTTAAGCTTGCAGTAGCGGCCTAATGAATTTGTAGTAAGCTTATAGTGATAACTTATGAATTATAGTAATCTCTATGAACACACTAGTTATAACGCGTAGAAGATTCTAGTTAGAGTATCTTAGATTACTCTAAGGCGCCTGAATTCCTATAAGAAGGGGTAATTCCTTCCTTCTTTTCCCTCTTTTCTTTCTCTTCTTTAAGCCTCTTATTAACTTGTGAGTCCCTTACTAACGTAATAGTAGCTATAACGCTACTATTATGTAATGTTAACTGCTAACTCTTATAGCTTAAGCTATTATGCCCTATGCTACCGCTATTAAAGATCCTGCTATTAAGCAATCCCGTAAGGGGAGAACCTTACGATTGTTAAAGACCGTGTAAGTTTGCTGCTTCTTTATTGCTTTTTTATTGCTAACTTAGAGCTAGTTTAATAAAAATTCTATGCATGCGTTATGCCTAGTGGTTAGCTATTTAGAACGTGGCTCTAAGGGATGATAATAAAGATGATTAGCCTTAGTATATTACTAAGGGAAAGCCTACTCTAACTAAATATGGTTACTTCTCTAGTATAAACTTACTGCTAGCTTACTGCTATTATTGCTAATGTTTGGCTTTTCTTAGGCAATTCTCTAAAATACTACTATTACGCTTAAAATAATAAGACTTATATTAGGGTAAGTTAAGCCTTAAGGGATTGCCTCTTAATCGCTGCTAATTTATTGCTAGTGTCCTATTTAAATTACAAAGCTATATAAATAGCTTTAGGACATACTCTATAATCTTCTAGAACTATACTATATTAGTAAAGTGAGTTATTCCCTAGTCTACTGCTTTAACACTGCTAATACGCTGCTAGGAGTTTATGTAAGCTAAGAAGAAACTTTATAATGCTCTTTTAGCCTTAAAAAATACTAATAAACGCAGGTAAGCTTATTACGCGTGTCTTATAGCTAAGGCTTCTTAAGAAGCAGAGTGTAATAAACGCGCTGCTTTCTTATAGCTAGTTAATGTTATTAATCTAGAGACCTAGATTAAAATTGCTAATTGTCTTTGGTTTATAGCTACCTATGGCCCTATGGTTAGTACTATTAACTTTACTGCTTGTTCTTTACTAACTTACTACTAGTTTACTACTGCCTAAGCTGCTCTCCCTACCCGTGTTAGACCTTTAGAACTCCCTAAGGAATTGCGAGTTTAAGCCTTTAGTAATGATAAGTCTAAGTCTAATAAAATTAGAAATATTACTAAAAATGCATCTAAACATGTCTCTAAGGAATAGCTGTTAGATAGCTGCGAGTCTGTGCTAAGTCTTTACTTTAAATATGTAAGGGCTTGGGCTTTGCCCAAGCCTTAGTGATGGCATACGAGTGGGGTGTGGGGAAGGGGGCTGACATAAGCCGATCAGGGGATATAAGGGACTCGTACGGGGCCCACAACATCCTCCTTTTCCTTCCTTCCTTCAAGTTTCTCAATATCATCACGATAGCCTATAGCTTTGTCTTAGGGCTAGTCCATAACATAATATAAGATTTGTTTAGTAGTCTAAATCGTTATTAAGTGAATTGTTTCCTAATTAAATCGCTGTAATCTAATAATTATTTTAAATTTCAATTGAGAGTTAATTAAGCAGCTAAAAAGTCAAGATTTAGCTACTTAGTTACCGCTTGTACTCTTTAATAATTTCTTTTATTGTAAAGTCTTTTCGCAATACTCACGAATTTTCTGAATTATCGTAATTCTTCTATTTGACTAAATATTTACGCCGTTTTCCGTTATATTTGTGAGCGATAATTCGTTTAACTTCGAATTTCTCTTAATCTTCTTCCACGTTATCTCGCAGCGAGGTTGTTTTAACCGCGTCACTTGGATTTCCTCTAAAGGGTTCTAAGCTTATAATATTAAAGATATTATATAAGCGCGTTCCTTTAGGTAGCTTTAATTAATAAGCCAAACCATAATAGCTAACTTCTTTTTTAATCCTATAAGGTCCTAAGTACTTTGTAGCTAGCTTTTAGCTAGGGCGTTACAGATTAATATTCTTAGTCAAGAGTAAGACATAGTTACCTATATTAAACTTTATTAGCACTCTCTTCTAATTATAATACTTTTTCTATAGGGCCTGTGAGTAGCTTAATAGCTACTTAATCTTTGCGTGCTTATGTCTTAATCCTAAGACTCTATTTTTAGCTTAGTTATTAACCATTAGAATTAGCGCAACTGCTTAATCTAGTCCCCTTAGGTTATACCCTTGCAGCGCTTCCGTAGGTGTGTAACCGTGACTTATATGCGCGCTTATATTGTAAGCAAACTATGCTATCAGGAGATGATTAACCTAATCAGTCTATTCTACGCATATAAATGCTTTTAAATAGTGCTCTAAAACTTGATTTAAGTGTTTAGTCTAACTATCTATCTATGGATAAAACGCAGTGCTTAGTTACTACTTTGTTACTAAGAGGTGGCAGAATGTTCTCTAAAATCCACTAGTAAATGTTAAACCTTAGTCTGTAATAATACCTTCTAGGGCTCTATAGTCTTTAAAAATGTGTTCTAAAAAGATTAATACTAGCCTATCGCTAGTTAACCGCGTGGATATAGGTATATAGATACCATATTTTATAAATCTGTTAACCACTACTAAGATTACATTGTAAGTTTTGTTCTGCTAATCCTTAACTAGTGAGAGTCTAGTAATAAAATCTATTAACAGTTCTTAAAAGGGGCAATCTAGCACTAGCAGCGTAGCTAGCTTGCCATAAGGCTTGTATATTCTTGGCTTTAATACTTAATAACTAACATAAGTATGTATATGTATCTTGATATCTTTTTTTATTCTAGGCTAAAAATATTAATTAGCAACTTAACGGAGAGTTCTAGTAACTCCTTAATGCCTAGCTACGGGGTTGTTATAGATTAGCAGCAAGATCTCCTTTCTTATTCCTTGCGGAACAAAGACTCGATTCTTGAATATTAATAGCTTAGAGGGTCCCACAGACTATGTCTATAATATATCTAGGTCACTGCTTTCTAGCAGCAACCTCTTCTTTACAACAAAGGCGTCCCTTTGTTATGCATCTAAAAGTAAGACTTAGATTAGGGGTTCTAATTCCGTGTCTTTATTTAATGTAGTGGAGTTTAACTTAGCAGAGGTTCTCCGTACTGCTAAGACCCTCGCTATGACGCATCTGCTAGGTAGTAACTCCTTAGCTAGCAAATCTAGACTAATAGGCAAATCTCTCCCTACTATAACGCCTCCTTTAAGCGCGTCTAGACTAACAGGCTTATCTAAAACTAATAAGACCCTTGCTATAACGCTTCTACTAGGTCACGACTCCCTAGCTAGCAAATCTAGACTAATAGGTAAATCTCCCTATACTATAACGCCTCCTTAGAGCATGTCTAGACTATTAGGCTTATCTAAAACCAATAAGACCCTTACTATAACACTACTACTAGGTAGTAACTCCTTAGCTAGCGGATCTAGACTAATAGGCAAATCTCCCTATACTATAGCGCCTTATTTAAGTGCGTCTAGACTATTAGGCTTATTTAAGGTCTATGCCACTCTATCTCTATAAGGTGATAGCTTACTCTTAAGCATAGGTAGACTAATAGGCTGATTTAGTTAATAGGTAGGGGGCGATTTTATAGAGCGCTAGACGTTAGCAGTTCTATTATAGTGTCCTCGCAGCCTGTTATCTGCGAACTAAACACGCTGCGTTATCTTAGAGCACTGGATGTTAGCAGTTCTATTACAGCGTCCTTATGGTATATTATTTGTAAATTTAGTAAGAAAGGTTAGTAATTATAAGGATACTACCTCTGCCTTCCTCTCTTTACTTATATAGTCTAACCTCCTTAATAGAGCGTTAGTAGGGTTTAACTTACCTACTCTATATTTAATTATAAAGTTAAATAGATAGAGCTTGTCTAGAGCAGTGACCTATCTGCTAGTTAGCTTTGGCTTTGTGGCTAGGTACTTATAGTTTAAGTGGTCTGTAATCACTATAACTAGGTGCGTTAAATATACAAGGTAGTGCCTCTAAGTTCGGAATGCCTCTTAGATAGCTAGCAACTCTGTATCTAGGGTTGCGTAGCGTAGCTCTGTCTTGTTTAACTTCCTTAATATGTACGCTACTAGGTACTAGTAACCTAGCACTAACTGCGCTAGGATAGCCCTAAGTGCATGTCCTAAGGCATCTGTCTTAACCCTTAATAGGGCTAATAGATTAAAGTGCACTAGAATTAGCGCCTCTTAGAATTGTTTTTATAGCTCTCTGAACGCTACTAACTCGTTAGGGTCTAGCTTAAACTTCGCTAGTTAGTCTCCTTAAAGTTAATTAGTTAATAGGATAACTATTTTGCTATAGCCCTTAATAAACCTTCTATAGAATCCTATAAAACCTAGGAATAACTAAATATCGAAGACGCTGCGAGGTACTAGCTAAGTTACTATTGTCTTAATTCTTGCGGGCTCTATTATAATTCCTGCTTTAGATATAATAAAGCCTAGGAATTCGACCTTAGTGCATAAGAATTTACACTTTTCTAGATTAATAAAGAGGCTTACCTCTTAAAGCTTCTAAAGGACTTGTTTTATATGCCCCTTATGCGTAGCTATATCGCTGCTATAGATTAGAATGTTATCTAGGTACATAACGCAAATCGTATCCACAAGACCCTCTAGGGCGTTGTTAATATATTCTTGGAAGGTAGCGGGTGTATTAACTAGTCTAAAAGGCATTATAAGATATTTAAAGTGCCTATATCTGCATTAGAACGCAGTCTTCCACTTATCTCCCTCGCGGATACATAGCCGGTGGTACGTATCTTTAAGGTCTAATTTTGTATAGACCTTCGCTCCCTTTAATTAATTTAAGATCTTAGTAATAAGCAGTAGCGGTGCCTTGTCTTTAACGGTAATCCTATTAAGGCCTCTATAATCCACATAGAGGCATAATTTTCCTCCTTTCTTTAGCACGAATAATATCAGGGCCCTAGCTAGGCTAATGGATCTCCGAATCTATCCTTTTCGCTGCGCACTTACTAAGTACTCGCAGAGTACCTCTAGCTCCTTCTCCGCTAAATTATATATTAGTCCCTATAGGGGCGTTTTCCCCTCTTCTAATTTAATAGCATAAGTCTGACTACCTAGTGTAGGGAGGATACCCGTAAGTTTATTCGAAAAGATGTCCTTAAACTCTTTATAGGCCTAGGGTATTTGTATAGTTAACTTATAGGCCCTGCTTATCTCTATAGTAGCTAGGTTATTACAGGGCTTGTCTTTGGCTACTATTAAGATATTGTTGTCTTTTTGTATAATTTCTATTATTAACCCTTATAGGATAAATCCAATGTATGCGCGTTTTGCCTCCTTACGTGCCTGTTGCGTCCCTACTGCTAGTCTAAGACGCTCTTTTGTAATAGGGTATCTCTAGTAACTATCTGTCTAGGATATAATCACAGGTTTGTATGTAACTACCTAGTTATGCCCTAATAATAGATCCTTACTAGTATTAGCTATGTAGTAGCTAACTTAACATATTCTTATATAGCCTATGCTATCCTTAATTAATAGGGTTTGCAATAAGATTCCTTAATGTTTAATTTTAGTTAAGGCTATACTCTTAAGGGTTATATTATCCTTCTTAACATTAGACTAATTAACTTCCATTAGTAGCTTTAGGTAGATAATTAAATGGGTTACGCTAGGATTAAATAGCGCCTTTATAGCTACCTATTTGTGTTCTTGCTATAACTTTACCTTAACTTATAGTTTTAGATCTTTAGGTAATAATTTAATAAGGGCGTCTTCCTAGGGTCGCACTGAACTAATAGGGGTCTTATTTAAATTAGATAGGTCTTTAACCCGGTCGCCGCTACCTCTATGCGTCTCTGTTATATAGTTGCCTCTCTTATAAATAGAATAATCTGGTTCCTTGCATTTTAGTGTAATATATCCTAGCTTACTATACTTATAATAGGTAAGGGATAAACTCGCTACTCTATTACTGCTTCATTTCTATAGTATTTCTAGCAAAGTAAAACGCTATCTTCTTTTCTTATGGTTACTGCCTTAATCACTTAATTAGCTTCCTTTAGTTACAACCTTTGCCTTCCTTCCTTAGCCTGCTAGATAGGTCTAACTCTTAGGGAACTCTTAGCTAAGTACCTGCTTCTTTATAGCATTATTAAGGCTATTAATAAATATATAGATTTGTAGGCGTTTAGGAATTACTTTAGGTAACTTAGCCTCTGCCTTGCCCTAGATCTTTATAAATGTCTGGAATAATTAGTAATTCTCTTGCCTAAGACCTATTAGCGTCCTTATTGCTTCTAAGCACTATGCATTCTTATCTATAGTTCCTGTCTTTAACCAATCCACGAATCCGTCCTAGGTGTAACCCTAGTAGTCTACGTAACCATCCGTGGCTGCATGACGCATCTATTGTTGCTTTACGTTATCTGCTAGGTAGCTGCTAGCATAGGTAACCTTAGTTATATTATCTATAAACGTTCCACAATCTATAGTAAAAGCCATATTTAAGTCTACTAGGAAATTCTAAAGACTCTTAAAGGTATTCCCTTTATATATAGGTGCTCTTAATTATGTTTTTGCGAGGCTATATCGCTATATAGTAGGTACTACCTAAGGCACTAAAGGAGGGGTATTTACGGGTCCTACGTCTGAGTTACCTAAGGGTGTGGCTCCCTTTATTATCTATAGGTTTTACTATAATTACATGAGTTTCTGTCTTTTTTCTATAATATATATCTAGGTTATAGCTTCTTTAAGGCGTTAATTTAGTGACACCTCCTTGTTATTAATAAGTATTCCGCTTAGTTAGTTATCTAATAGGGACTGGCGGACTACTCTGGTTAGGTTCGGTTATGTAATATTCTCCTGCTTGTCCGTAGCGTGGTCGTGGCTACCACCTAATTAGGTTGTTATGCAGTGAATTCCAGACATCTTAATCTAACTAACAGTCTATTGCCCTAAAGGGAAGAGAGATTAATTTGTTAAGGCTTTTAGCTTAGGAGTGAATAATAGAGTAAGGGTTAGATTAAAGTATTATAGCTATTAAACTGCTAGTTAGGGGTGGGTGCTTAAAAGGTTTAATCTCTGGCCTTTTCCCCTTATTTGTGGGAAAACCCCTTTAAATAGCCCGCAGCTCTCACGTAACTAGCCCGCAGCTAGCCCGCAGCTCCGTGCCCCGCTGGGCGCCACCCTCATTGATGCTATCGCCATTCCGCTCCTGACATAAATACACCACTACTAATTTATAAGAGGGTAATAGTAATAAGCACACTACTATAATTAACTAAGAAGGGAGTAGGTAAACCGCTATAATTAGACAATAGCAAAGTAATGCTACCACTAGTGTAACACAAGCAAGAGATAATGCTATTACTAAAAGTAGCTAAAGCGATAATTATAGTAATACTATTATATATTAAAGCCCTACTAGAAGTAACTATACTAGGTGGAATAACTACGCGAAAAAGATAAAGGTTAAGCAATTAGAATAAAGAAATAAGAGAAATTATAAAAGAGATAAAGAAGGGTTTATAGAGATAGATTAAGGTATAAGATAAGCTAGCGGACGCTATTAATTACTAGATAAGAACGATTAAGGCAGGAATCGTAGCAAATCGTTTTGATTAGAGGATTATAAATAATAACTTAAATATATAGAATATATAATTAAGATACGTGTCTTTTTAGGCATAGAGGATAGAGATAATTAATTAGAACTTAGCAATTCTAGTACGTAATATAATAGGTAAAGCACGATAACTATTAGAGACTTAGGAGGTTATATAGCAGGAGAATAAGGCGAGATAGAATGCCTATTAGCTATGATTTACACTTGCGGAGATATCTTAGATAAGACAATAAGGACATCGTTATATATTTGGCGGTAACTGTCATAACACACGTGACCCACAATGGCACAATAGCTTAGCTTAGCAGACATATATACCTCGCCTAACGGGCAGTAGACAGAACAATCCAACTCCTCTCACTTACCCATTGTCACAGCTTATTAAGCGCTAGCTAGCGGGGCTCCATGATAGTACTACTCCTGTTAGGGAGAGCTCCCTAAAGCATCGGATGTGTGGATGCGGCCTGCGCATTGACTAGGATGAAACCCTCGATGAGACAACGGTGGAGACAATGTATCAGAAGTACCTCCGTAGACTAGTCATTACCATAGCGTACTATATACCTTTTAGGTATAAAAGTTAGGTGCTATCTGCACCTCTGATTAATTAAATTAAACCTTTTCTATTAGCTACACTAACCCTTACCTTAATAGTTATAAGCCTAGGAGGCTTTAATTACCCTTATTATTAATTATTAGAGGATAAAAGCTCTGTTAAAGTTATTAATTTAACGCTTGCTAATATTAAGAGATAATCGCCCTTTGTTATAATAACTAAGTTAAATAACAACCCTATGCTTCCTTTTTAACTAGTATAGTTCCCCTTTATAATATCTAAAGAAACTCTAAATATAGTATTATTATTAGAGAAGGACTAGATTAAATAGTACGCGCAAACTAAGAATTACGTAGAATCTTATAGTATCTAGGAGTATATTAATCTAAATTAGGATAAATTACTAGAAGAACCTATAATACCTGCTTACCTATAGAGGGGTCTAAGACTAGAGATTATAGAGAATAACCCTAATACTCTTAAAGATTAGAAGCTTACTTATAAAGATACTAAAGATAAGTATAACTTTAAATATAAAGACCTATAATTTAATCTTATAAAATATATAAACCTATTAAGGCAAATGCTAAAGACTAGGGAATTTATTTATAAGACCCTTTTAAAGAATATTTAAGACTCTCTTAACTTTAATAGCAAAGAGAAAGAAAAGGAGTTAGTTTATTAGCACTCTTAAAGGATATTAAAGCTTCTTTAGGATTAATATAAGCTAAACGCTAGGAAGATATTAATTCTTATAGAAATATGCCTTAATAATTACTTATAAGCTAAAGGTTCCTATAATTAGTACTAGTAGGTAGTAATAATAGAGGTACTATAGAGGAATTATTAAGATCTAGAGACCTAATAGACTAAGGAGATAATACTATATAAGTTTATAATCCCTCTTTATAGTAAATTTAAGTTATTTTAGAAGAAATAGAATAATCTACTTAATAAAGGTATAAATTAAAGCTTTCTTAAGGCTATTATAGAGTTTAAAAAAGACTATAAAGCTCTATAGAGCATACTAAAGGCAGCTAACGCGCTTATAACTAATAAATTAATAGGATTAAATAATTTAATAAAATTAGAGAGGCCTAAGTGCCCTAGATATACAAATCACATAGTTAAAGATGCCTTAAAGTAGTAGGAATCCTATAATTTATTTAAGGCTTTATATAAGCTAGAGCTTGCTCTAAAGAACTAGGAAGTTAGGAAGAACTCTAAAGATAATATTAAGAAGTATTTAAAAGAGAACCTATAAGAGAAAATAAAGGCTATAAATTAGAAGCTAAAGGAAAAGAGTAGTAAGAAGAGTAGTAATATTACTATGCCTTTACAAAACCCTATAAATAACTCTATTATAGTTACTCTAGGCAAGAAGTTAGCTAATATATTATTATTTATACGCGCTAGGCGCTCTTAACGCATTACCTTATCTTTAAACGCGGCTAATAGCTTAGAATTAAAGAGGAATATAGTCCTTTATAACTCTAGAGCGAATATTTATATCTTTAATAACCCTTATTAGTTTAAACAGGCTAAATTTAATAATACTATTATAATAGAGATTAAAGCTAGTAGTATAATCTATATAGCTTTAGGTAAAGGTCTAGTGTATATCTTAGTGATAGATCTAGTATCTAGAGTGGTGAGGATAATTATACTAGAGAAAGCGCTATTAATCCTAGAATTCTATATTAATCTTATATTAGCAATAATCCTTATAAAAGTAAGGATCTTCTAGAATTAGAAGAAGTGCTTTCTATATAAGGGATTAAGGCCTATAGCTAGAGTTCATAATATTAATAAGCTCTATATGCTATTAAGGCTATTAGATAAGCTAAAAGAGGCTTACGCTATAACTAGTAGAGCGCTAAGACTACCTTAAAAGGGAGATACAAAGCTTTAGTATTAATAATATAGTTATCCAGGCGTATAGGCCTTTATAAAGCTTATAAATGTGGCTTTAGGCATTAAATTAATAGGTCCTAAGCTTATAGAGTATAAGGTCTATGCTATAGGTAAAGCTAAGTAATAGAGATTATAGGTTATACCTAAAGGACTTCTATAAGGGCTAGGTTATAGGCTTTTAGTTAATCTAGATTACTATAACTCTCCTTATTAGAATAGCGATAGGTATTAGTGTGTTTTTACCTACCTTATAACCTTAATATAGTTCTTTTATTCCTTTAAGATAAAGGATAGTATTTATAATAGCTTTTATATAATAATAGCGTTCCTAAGCACTTAATTTAGGGTTTAACTATGCTTTCTATATAGTAATATTAAAAAAGCCCTCTTTATAAAGCAAATAAAGGATAAGATAGCCCTTATAGGTATTATAGTCTATAATTTAGCTCCCTTAATACCTAGCTAGAATAGAAAGGCAGAGAGATCTAGGGGAGTGGTTAAGTAAAAAGCTTACACGTTAAGTCTAGAGGCTTAGCTTCTATTAGATCTTAATAATAAGGTCTTTAACACCACGGTTTATCTATTAAATTAAACGCTATTTAAGCATTACGGAATATAGATTATACCTTATAAGCTATGGTAGGATTAGGCTAGGAAAACGGTTCTAGCCTATTCACAGATAGCAGAGGTCTAGAAGCCCTTAATTATATATTTACAAGCCTACGGATATAAGGCTTTTCCTATAATAATAAAGGCTCTAGAGCATGTTAAATCATATAACACAATCCCTTAGTTAGAGTAGAAAGCTTATATTAGGTACCTTATTAGTTATAGAGGTAAGTCCTAATACATTATTTAGGTACCTTTACTTTATAATTATAAAGTTATTATATTAGCGTGTGTTTAATTTAATAAGAATTCCTTCTTTAAACTAGAAGAAGAGCTAGAATTAGCTTAAAAGGAAAAGATATTAATAATCACACTACTTAAAGAGCTTAAAGCTAATAATATTAATAAGGAAATTAGTTAAGACCTTATTAGATTAGAATTAGAAGAGAAGAATTACTCTCCTCTACCTTTAACTATAGAAGGAGAAAACAAATAGTTTAAAGCAAAAACACTACCTTATATAATAGGGGAAAAAGATAACCTTTCTAGTGCACTTTTAACCCCTCCTAACTCTTCTTATAAGGCGCTAGTTACTATAGAGAATAAAGAGCTTAGGATATAAGGTAATAATGCGCTATATTATGAAATTAATGAATTTATACGTAATATAATAATTAAACACGTAGAGACTACTATAGAGACTAGCGAAATTACTAGTAAAGGTAGTAAAGAAGTAAAGAATCGTTATCCCTAGGATAATAGTATTAATCTAGATAATATTATTACTAGAAAACGCTAAAGAAAGGAAATATATAAAGCTAGGTAAGCATAGTTTTCTTATGCTTTTTCTATAGTATTATAAGGCACTTAATATAGTTTATAGATTAAAGATATACCTCTAAAACCTATATATTATTAATAAGCTATAGCTTTACCCTATTATAACTACTAGAAGAAAGCAATTATAAAGGAGCTTTTAAAGCTTTTATCCTTAAACTACTAGGAGAATATACTAGATAAATCCCTTAATCTAGAATACTATAAGGAAATTATAGACCTTAGCTAGGTCTTTAAATATAAAACTAATAAAAAAGGAGTAGTTATAAAGTTTAAAGCTAGAATAGTTATTTATAGTAACTAATAACCAAAAGATAACCTTAATAACTACGCTACTACGCTTACTTTATAATCTCTATATATGCTACTTATAGTCTACTATGCTAATAATCTTAATACCTAATAATATAATGTTTAGAATGCCTTCCTACATGTAAAACTTAAAGAACCTATCTTTTATAAGCCTCTAAAGGGTATAAATACAAAAGGTTATCTCTAGAAAATAATAAGAGCATTATATAGGCTATAAGAAGCTCCTTAATAATAGTTCCTTTATTTAATAAGATTTCTCTTAGAGCTAGGCTTTATATAAGGGAAAGAAGACCTATATATCTTTATAAAGGACAATTTTATCCTATTTTTCTACGTAGATAATATTGTAGTGCTTTACCCTAATAGATCTAAAGTAGAATTTAAAGAATTACATAAGTAACTAATAAACAGCCTAGATATTAAGGACTAAGGCGAATTAAAGTGATTCCTAGGTATTAAAATTATTAGAAATCGTAATACTAAAGAGATATAGTTATTACAGGAATTATATATTTAAAAGATCGCTTAGAAATTCATTCCTAACATTATTAATAGTAATTTAAGAAGCTTAACCTCTGCTTCTCTTCCTATAGCTATAATCCTTACTAATACTAGCGAAGCATCTAATAAAGAGATTAATTACTATAGAGTAGTTATTAGCTCCTTAGTGTATCTTTGCATTATTAGAAGACCTAACGTAGCATTTATAGCATTAAAGCTAGCCTCTTTTATAATAAATCTATTAGTAAAGCATATTAAGCTTACTAAGGGAGCTATTTTATACGCTTAGAACACAAAGAAGCTATATATTTATTACTTAGGCGTAGATAACTTTAATACGTTATTTTCTAGTACTAATGCTTCCCTAGGTAATAATCCTAATACTTATAAATTAACATAAGGCTACGTTTTTATTATATATAGCGCTATAATTAATTAGAAGTTAGGCAGGTAATATCGCGTAATAATATTAAGCATAGAAGTAAAGCTCTTTGCCCTAAATTACAGTATAAAAGAGCATATATCTCTAGGGAGGTTACTTTATAATATTAAAGTCCACGTGCTACCGCTTTCTATTATCTAGTGTGATAATAAGTAAATAATTTAGATTATAGAGCACACAGAAGGAAGGCTTTAGACTAGCCTTAAGCACCTTAATATAAATTAAATATAGATTTAAGAGTAATATGTAATAGGTAATATTAAGGTTAATTAGTTAAAGACCTCTAAGATGCCTACGAATAGCTTTATAAAGCCTCTATTAGGTTAAATGCATAGGGATTTCTGCCACTAGATTAGATTACATAAGATTCCTATGTAATCATAACACTAAGAATTCATTATAATCGCTTCTTACACTAATAAACTCTAGCTTTAATAGATATCTTAGCTAGGGGGGGTATGTTAGGGAGAGCTCCCTAAAGCATTAGATATGTGGATGCGGCCTGCGCATTAACTAGAATAAAACCCTTAATAAGATAATAGTGGAGATAATATATTAGAAGTACCTCTGTAGACTAGTTATTACTATAGCGCACTGTGTACCTTTCAGGTATAAAAGTCAGGTGCCGTCTGCACCTCTAATTGATCAAATCGAACCTTTTCTATTAGCTACACCGACCCCTACCTTGACAACTCCCTATTACCTAATCCATTCTCCCCATTCTCCACCCCCAACACCCCCCCAGCAGCGCGCAGTCGCGGCCCACATGAGGCCCCGGATCCGTCAGCAGACGGGATGTATGTAGCTTGTGTCAGCACAGCCCGGTTACTTCTGAACTCCGAGACGGCCACGGCGGAGAATCGCACCGGGCCTTCGCAGATCTCACCTTGACCTGTTCACATTTTGTACACTGTGGCCGTGTCCTTGTATCCAGGATTTGAGCGTTAAACGTACCACGAGTTCGGTTTCTACCTTCAACCGCCTCTGCAATGGCTACGGGGAGCAACGAGCCAGCGCACGCCAACAGCCTGAACCACTTCCAATCCGGAGGCAATGCGGTTGAAAAGTTGCAAAACTTGTTCAAGAGCTGGCTTCGCGATGCCTCGTCTGCAATCACACATGCGGATCCACGTGCAGAAAGGCATGAGATGAGCTCATCATCGGCTGGCGACGATGACGAGCATGCTCGCTTTTTACCCAACGACGATGATCCAGCCGAAGGTCAGGGTCGCCACCGTAGCTTCTCAACGACCTCCAGCAACAATGCGGCCGTTCCAGGCACCCTGAAGCGCCGCGTCCTCCTCATGTCGATCCTGTTTCTGTTCATTGTCGAATTCAGCCTGTTTGTCATGGAAGCGCCGCTACAGCAAATCATGGAGAACTTTATATGCCACGGCAAGACAATGGGCAAGACTGCGAAGCGATCACCGATGGATATGGGTATGAGCGGCATGGATGGTATGCAGGGAATGGATCCGAGGTGCAAAGAGCCGGATGTACAACAGACACTGGCCATGGCTAGGTCCTGGATGATGTCAGTGTCGATGCTCGTTCGTGAGTTTTCTCTGTTTCCTTTTGCTTTGACATACACACTGTTTCTGACTTGCGTTTTGGCAGCTTTGGTGGTGCAGATACCATATGGAATCGTAGCCGATAACTACGGACGACGCATCGTGCTCTTCCTTGGTCTTCTCGGAGTGACCGCATCCACAGCGTGGAACATGTTGATCTGTACGATACTTGACAACGTGTGCTTCTGTCTGAAAAAAACTTGACAACTGACTATACCTGTAGTATCCGATCCGGAGCGATTCTCAATCTGGTTCCTACTTCTCGGTTACATTGCAACACTGATTGGTGGCGGAACTTCCGTGATTACCGCCATGGTATGGACACTGCTTACTGATGTCATCCCACCCAAACAAAGAAGCACCACTTTCTACCAACTGCATGCCATGATGTTTGTGATGAGCATCATATCCCGCCCAATATCAGCACTCCTCATGAGCGTTGACCCATGGCTTCCGATGTGGATCGGCATTGCTGCGCTTACGCTTGGCACCACGTCCTCGCTTGCCATTCCGGAAACGCTACACGTCGTAGCCAAAGTGAAGGGCACTGAACACGAAAACGAAAATGACGACAGCGATGATGAAGAGAATGGCATGTATAGGCCGCCGTCCAAGACCATGCGCAGCACTCTGCAAGTTTCATTCGGGGCGCTCAAGGCTCGTATGGTCGAGATATGGCATTTAATCTTCCACTCGAAGCACCTTATGTTTCTCGTGGCTGCTTTGGCTACGTGTGCGCCCATTACGATTGCATTTGAGATGAATGTCTTGCAGTACATGACCGCTAGATTCAATTGGACATGGTCCAAGGTATGCCTGTTTTGGGTTGGTCGAATTCCCTCCTTCAGTGAACTGATTCTGGTCATAACAGGCAACATACATTAGCACAGTCTCCAAGGTGACGTCTGTTGTAAACCTTGTCATTATTGTGCCCTTAATTTCTCGTTTCGTCTCAAACCGCAGAGGTTGGTCGAACCCTTTGCTGCGCGATCTCAAACTCTCCTACGTCTCCCTCGGGTTTCTACTCGCAGGCAGCCTCGTTATCGTACTTAGCTCTGCGAGCTGGCTTTTGATCACGGCCCTCGTCCTCGTCAGCCTCGGCTACGGATTCTGGCCACAGCAGCGTGTCCTGCTCGCCTCGACGGTTGAGCCGGCGCAGCTAGCGACGTTGAACACACTCATTGGGACTGCTGAGACGTTGAGCAATCTTATTGGTACGCCCTTGCTGGGATGGCTCTTGAGTAGAGGGATCGCTCTGGGGGGGTTCTGGATGGGGTTGCCATTCGTTTTTTCGACGCTCTGCACAATTGGAGCAGCGGTCCTGTTGTATTTTACGAATTACCCGCGTCATTTCATCAGAGACGAGGCACTTTAGATGCTGTACTCATCGATGCATGCCATACACAAAGCGCTTATCAAGGTTATTATCGGCAGATACTTCCAAGATGGTATCTATTCATGCGATTAACCCGTCAATGAATGTGACCAAAGTCCGCTGCAACCTCTACATTGTTACGACTGTGTCGTTCGGGGCAGAGGCTTCATCATCCTTGGACGCAGCCACGTTATTCGGCCCAAACTTTTCCCAGCTTCCGATGACAGACGCAAGAACCGCAACACCCATGCATGTAACTGCCATGGCGAATCCTGCTTTCAGACCCGATACGTATGACTTGAGAATGCCCGGCACAGCGACTGCGGGGAACTTCTCACGGATACCGGAAGCGCCTGCGGCGATGACTGCGCTTGGATCGATGGTGACACCATTCTTGGGCAGCTCGGAAATTGTCTTGGCCAAGAGTGATCCTTGGCCGGCCGAGATGAGCACGGCACCGCCAACAGTTTGGAAGACTAGAAGAAAGAACGACGAGGTCAGTCGCAATTCAGAAGGAGTGGTCATGACGATTGACTTACAAAGCACTGTAGCAGTTATCATGGATAAATCCTGCGGCTGGACACTTGACTGAGCTATAATCATGGGGAACTGAATCGACGCACCCCAACCCGCGCCAGCCAGGATCTGGTAGCCTACCCATTTGCCCGTACTGGTTCCGATGTCGAGCGTGTAAAACAGGCCCGTGCCGACCGTAGCCAGCACGGCGCCAAACGGCAAGATGGGCTTGACGTAGCCCGTCGACTGCACAAAAGAGGCTGCTACGATGGATGCAACGAGCCAGGGCACAATCAAGGGTAGATTACGCACGCCCGAAGTAGTTGGAGAGACGCCCTGTGTCGTCTGGAAGTACAAAGGTAGCAGGTATATGACTAGGAAGAAGACGCCGGCGTTGAAGGTGGTAAAGAGGCACAGCGGCCAGACTTTAAAATCGGATACGAGACGAGGAGGGATGATTGCGCGGTCGTTTTTGCTCTGGAAAAAGTTGGAAGCAACAAACGCGAGCGCGAACAAGACGGATCCCACGAGCAGGCCAATCACGACGGAACTACTCCACGGGTGTGTTTGGCCGCCGTACTGGAAGGCCAGGATAAAGGATATGAGACCTGCCATGGTGAGGACGATGCCAACTGGATCGAGCTGCAGCATCTTCTCGGTATATGTTGCTTCGACCGGTGCTGCCTCTTTGGGGGCATGGAAACAGAGCAGGATGATTGCGGCTGCGACACCCCCGATGGGGAGGTTGATGTAGAAACACCATCTCCAGGTCGTGTGATCGGCTATTTCATCGCAGAATCAATTAGCTTTTATACAACTCGTCTTTCATGGGGGGTATGTGCCAGGAGAATGAGTGCGTAGTGCTGGGTCGGCTGGCCAGCCGCTGCCTCTGTACTCACACAACGCGCCACCGATAACAGGTCCAACAACGCTGGCGATCCCATATGAAGCACCGATTATGTTCGTGAACAGCGGTCTCTGCGCCGGCGGTGCTGCGAAGCCTACGATCGTATAGGCGCCAGAGGAGAGCCCCGCGGCTCCAACACCAGCGATGGCTCGCCCGACAATCAGCGCCGTGCTGTTGGGGGCCAAGCCACAGATCAATGAGCCGACCTCGAACACGAATACAGAGAACAAAAAGGCCGCTTTCAGTGGGAAGTATTTGAATGCTTTGCCCCCTGTGACAGTGCAGCAGATACAGATCATTCGTTAGTCAAGGATTCAGATGGCGGCAATGACGGAGTTTCACGGGTGGCTTACATGCTGCGAGGAAGCCGGCGCAGGTCATGAAGAAGACGGACCCGTACCATGACACGTCTCCCAGGCTGTGAAAGTCGTTTGTGATTTTGGGTATGGCCGTGGCGACAATTGTCTGCAAGAGAATTTCCATTATAAGCATCAGCATGATCCTAACTTTCTGACGCTTCGTGGATGCAATTCGTTACCATGTCAAGTGCGAACAAGAAGACGGTGAGCAGCAGCGCCAGGACGATGGCAATGAGCTTGAACCCAGAAGCATACTCAGTCGCATCCACTCGGATGGACTCTACGGGACCTTTCTGGCCCAACTTCTCGCCTGCGGACGTCGCTTCGTTGGCCGTGGCATCGTGATCCCGAGTTTCGCGATCCGCTTCCGCCGTGGTGTGCTTATCGGCGGCCATGGCTCACGATTGTCCGTATTTCTCTTTTTATATTTCGTAGTTCCGAGGCACACGATGCTTCTGTAGGATGGAGGCACTGCTGGATTGCTTTGTAGTCGAAGAGGGAAATGGTGAAGGTTCGGACACTGAATGAGTACGGGATACAGTTTCAATCCTATTAAAGCAAGGGAGAAACTAGACTAATAAAGCCTCGCCGTCCTTGCAGTTCTGAATAAAATGTTTTCATGGCAACTATGCGCATACATAACTTGCGATAGAGCTAGCAGATACAACATCGTAATTTGGTACCAAAAGATGACTCATATCCGAGACTAGAGGCACCTCGGATGTCCAAAAAAGTCCACGCAGGGAGGAGGAGGAGGAGCGAGGTGGCCGCATCCAAACGCGGGTCGGCCCTTCCCGCAGCCCTATCAAGCCTTTGAAACTCGACCGGCTTTTCTTTTCTTTTTCCGGATCATAAGCAGGTTGAGTGGAGCACTCCGTTGTCGTAGCGCTTACTGCATACCTACTTTAGGTAGGTAGTTGGTTACATTCCTGCATTTATACTCTACAATTTTCCTTTTGGGCGGAGCATGTACTCCGTAATAACACGGCACAATAAGTGGAACAGCAATTAGTGTTGCATAGGATATAAAAAGGGACTAACGCAGAAAATTAGTGGCCAGTCGGCTGCGCCTCTCTTTTTGGTGCAACAAGTAGGGCGAAATTGCGGCACTAGATACAACACACGTATGTACTGTATGACCACCACACTTTATTCACTCCATCTACGCATACTTGCCGTGAAGAGGTTGTTCAACTTCCCGATAGTTAGCCCAAGCCCGCCTACAGAGCCCACTGCCGGAGCCACAGTTCCATCCAGGCCGGCCCAACAGGTTTCAGCGACGCAAGCGTGGAGCTCATGTTCACACAGTGTTTCGTCTCGACCGCGGGCATGATTGTAGTAGCTTGGCTTTGCGAGCCATCGTCACGCAGCGATTCGTAGAAGTCGACTAGTTTCAGTCCGACTATTCCCATTTCCTCCCCCGGTGCCGTGCCGTTGTTCCGAGACTGATCAAAGCCACGAGTCAAATCAGATTCAGAACGGCGCAGCGCGTCTACCCAGATATTCCATGGCACAATTTTTTCCTTTTCGATACCGAGATGCTCAGCGATGGTCAAAACTAGCTCGCTCCATTTGACTGCGTGAGGGTTGGATGCGTGATAGAACGTGGCGTGGCTGCCAGTGGACGACCCCGGACAAGGGGATGGCGATGGCGATGGCTCGTGTGGTGTTTCCGATAACGCAATGTCGGTGATAACCATGGACGCAATGTCTACCGGAATCCATGACAGCGAGCTCATTATGCCCAAATCTGCGGGGAGCAAGCCTAGCTGTTTGGAGCTTGCAATGACCTTAAAAGTTGACGAGTAATCAGCAAACATGTGCCGAAGCCTGCTCAAGCCCCTGTACTATGCGACATGCCTCGAGAGAGCGAGAACAAGGACCAATAAATAAAGGAAAAGGTACGAACAGAGGGAATCCATTCCTGCTTATTCCACATGCCGCTTTCCCGCAACACTGGTCCAGCAACCTGACCCAAACGACACACCACCGCCCTCTGCCCCGGATGTTGCTTAACATGTTCGTCGATGATCAACTCAGCAATCAATTTGGAGCCATTGTAACCACCAAGCTCAGCGACCATGTCACGGTTGGCACGCTCGGGGAAGGGAACAGGTTCCTTGACTTGGCTGACGGTGCCGAGCGTTGAGACGAAGAGGAACTCGATTACGCGCGTGGGACTAGCGGCGAGACAAAAGTCGAGCAGATGTCGCACGCCGCGTATCATGGGCTCGAAGGAAGAAATGGCCCAATTAAAGTTGACTGCCCATTGATTATCTGTGCACGAGTTGCCGATTAGTGAAAGCCCTCGTCCATTGAACGGGTATCAGAGATCCTACGAATAATGTGTGTGACGCGCCCGAGCAACACTTGATATGCCTTGCCATCCAAACCGAAATCCGGTTTAGAGAGGTCAGCTTGTAGGAACACGACGCGGTCTCGGCCCCATTCCGTTGGCAGACTGCGGCTGACACTGTCCTGGTGCTGTTTATCGCGACCATTTTCCGAACGATTCAGGCAGTATATCTTCTCGATACACTGGTTTTGAACCAAGTTTTCGAGCAAGTACGATCCCAGAGATCCGGTGCTGCCAGTGAGCATGACCGTATAGGCTTGATTGCTCACCGATCCCATAGTTGCCTTGGATGTCGCGTGTAGTAGTAGTACGGAACCGTGAGTTTGTTGATACAAGCAGTTGCTCCTTCCTGAATAAGACAACTAATTTTTTTTTTTTTTTTGCCGAGTTCAAAATGTGTTAGAGACTGCCGTGTTATACGATGAAGCCAGGCGCAATAATTCTAATGGCGGTTTTTTTTTATCCTTGTCCGTAGTTAGTAACTAGTTCCTCTGGAGGCGCTCCTCATTATTCTTACAAAGTCGCTTGCCTATCAATACGGCCGTGATGGGATTCGGCGAGCGGAGGCTCTCTATCATCTGTCCGAGACTATTGCCGCCGCTTCTAGCTCGGGCCGTCCTGCTTGATTAAGCGATCCCGATGAATAAGTGGCAGCGCTAGTCATTATCAGCAATGCTTGTCAGCAATCGTGAAGAGTCATGACTAGATGATGTTTAGAGTAAGCGATATACTGCATAACTGATCCCATGGTCCATCAAGCGTCCACAATGGGATGAGAAAACATCATCCTCCGGTTCGTGCGGGTATCCTGTTTTCTGCCACACGTACCAAGGCAACCACGCAGCAGCAACGCTTGCTGGTGACACCTTGGACAAGTTAAAGCCTTGATGCTAGGCTGCAAACATGGTCAAATGATGGCAGAATGGAACATCGAACTGGATATAGTATACGAAAATTATACATAGCCGCAACTTCGCCCTGCACGAGGCACTCTAACATCGCGTGCATTGCTTCTACTTCAATAATCTCTTTCCTCATCGTCTAGTAACTAGCATCAGCATCTCCACTCCTCTCTCCTATCCTTTACCAAAATGCCGCCACTGTCCCTGTTGATCACAGGTGGATCGTCTGGGCTAGGACTGGGAATCTCCCTAGCAGCGCTGAAAGCTGGGCACGAAGTAGTGGCAACGGCTCGTGATCCCGTCAAGGCTGCAGCGGTGCATCCTCAACTAGAGCAGCTGGGCGGCAAGTGGATGCAGCTCGAGGTTGATCAGTCCAATGCGACCGAGGCTGTTGCCCAGGCAGTAAAAGAGCATGGCGTGAATGTGCTCGTGAACAACGCGGGATATGGTCTTCTAGGGAGCTTCGAAGATACTGGGTGAGGTGAATTTGGTACAAAGCATCGTGCTGTTTGACTGATGCAAGTTTGATCACCGAGTATAGAGAAGGCGAATTCTCCGCGCAACTCAACACCAACGTATTCGGGCCATACCGAACCATCAAAGGCGCGCTGCCCCATTTCCGCTCCCTACAAGGTCGAGGCGGCGCAACTATTGTCAACGTCGGCAGCATCGTTACTTTTGCGCCTTATCCAGGATGCTCTGCCTACACGGCCTCTAAACGTGCGCTCGAAGGCTTATCAGAAGTACTCGCCACTGAAGTCGGACCCTACGGCGTGCGCACCATCCTCATTGATCTCGGAATCTTTCGCACACGCTTTCTGAAACACACGGCCGAGCCCAGCGCCGGTCTCGATGCTGCGTACGTCGGAGGCCCCGTCGACAAAACGGTAGCGTTTCTGCATGGGCTCGATGGTAAGCAGCCGGGCGACCCGGCATTAGCAGCGCAGAGGATTGTCGAAGTGATTGAGGGATCGGGCATGGCTGCGAAGTTGGGACTAGACGACAAAGGGTTCGGGACCGTCTTGCGTGTGCCACTCGGCACCGATGTGGCGGATGCTGCTGCATCGTGCAGCGAGACAATGGCGGCGTTGGATAACTTGAGACAGTTGGCGACTAGTACGGATTATCCGGGAAATGGCGCGAACACGGGTGCGGCTTAAATCTGTATGAGCTTACTAAGGGTGTAATAAGTGTAATCCACGAAGCCGAAGCCGCGCAAAATCAATGACGACTATAATAAGTTAGTAAGTCCAGTCAAACTGTTTAGTCGCCAGTAGGAGCAAGTGAGATGTACTAATGCAGCATCACATTTGGACGAGACGCTCTGCTGGCTGCGCTGGAAATTATTAGCCCACCTCTTGATCTTATATATTTTGTCCTCGTCATCGTGTGTAGCGCTTACGTGCACGTGCTAATGCCCAGACCCTTTTCTTACCAATATTTGCACATGCCGCCTTCTCTCTCCCCTGTTGCATCATGATTCGTTACCGGTTGCAATTGCGCTAGCCTTTTAGTTGTCTGCCTAAGGCCATAAGATATATTACTTGCTTTGGTGTATATGCGCCGTATTCCCGACGAAACACCGGTATCATAACAGGGCATATATTTATTGTCAATGAAAACCTCCCACTGGGGTGCGGCAAGAGCTGGAATAGCTCTGCAACATAATTAGGGCAGTCACCTTGCAAGTTCTTATAACTGTTTCTTGCAAAATTAATATAGTGTTATGAATCCCAGGCATCCACTTGTAGTTTTGCGAAGCGATGTCTACAGCGTAACAGCTGTAGCCTGCTTGCTGATTGTGCCGGCTTACAGGGTTCTCCAGGGTCCGCTAGTCGACTCGACTTCTAAACGCACATTTTCAAATCGGTAAGATTTTAGTCGACATTGCAGTTTTTTCACGGCATTTAAGGTTCCGAGCTTCTGGCCCGGTACCGGTAGCCTGGTTTTCCCATGTACGCACACCCTACACACTACATGTATCGACAGGCTTTAGAAGAGTGGCTAAGGTGGCTACGATGACCAATACTAGCTGCCTATCGTAAATTACATAATAGCTTAGTACTTGGCGTCCGCCCGGTATTGAATGCCAATTGCCACCACCGCTCTTGGGGGTGCTGATTACACACAAGCTGGTGCTCGATAAACACTCCCTAAAGGGTTTCGATTGAAACCACCAAATAAATACAGCCATGACCTTTCTGCTTGTAAAGTAAGGTATGCAGAAGGAACTGCCAACGCGAGCTCGAGCAAGAAGTAGGGGCGCAATGTTTGGCACGCTCTCCTATGCTGGTCCTGAACAGGAAGCTATTTACCAGCCCGAAACGGAAACGGCGGGATACGATGCCGAGAATGTACGATACGGCCAGCAAAGAAAAGCTGCGCTTCGCAGAGCCTGTCAACGCTGTAGGTCGCGCAAGGTAAGTTCGGCCCTCAAGCCGCTTCATGGATCATGTTCCGGACCAGATCCATTGCTACTTTTCTCTTGGCTATTCTTGGCAAATGCACTGATTCGTCTTTGAGTTACTTGTTAACATGTGACATATGACAGCTCAAATGCAGTGGGGAGATTCGTGGCTGCGACCGGTGCCGGGACAGCAAAAGCTCCTGCACATATCCACCGAGAGCTTTCCGAACGAGCAACCCACGGTTTATTGCCGATTTCAGCGCGGGCCGAGGAGTGCCAGACTGCGGTGAAGACATGCCATCTCAATGGAACCAATCTTCCTTTGATTCGTCAGTCATCTATTGCGATATCTTGTCAATCCTACCCCACGAGCAGCATGATGGTGTAAATGCTTCCAACCAAGCAAGGGAAAACACATGGTCCTTTTCTGGCGACTTTTCATCTAATGCTCAAGATCGTTATTATCAAAGTAAGCCAATATTTCTCTGCGTTATCAGTCTTTATGTAGTCCCCCTGCTGCTCTTTCTTCTTACTAAAATCGGCCTTGATCTAATTTTGCGACGGAGAAACCATTGTTCGTTCTGATAATCTCTCTTGTTCAGAATAGATATGAGATTGTAACCTTCTGTAGACACTAACACGTTGAAAGCTTGGCTAGATACATCAATATTCATGACCCCGACTTCGCTAGCACCTGCAACACAAACGACCACGCCACCGGCAGAGGCAACTCAACGGCCTCAGTCACCCAACGGACAGAAAGATGACCGCTGTCAAGACTTGGCGGAGCCTAGATGCCAGTGCTTTGATGTAATTACTCAGTACCTGGAGCAAGCAGAAACTCAAGGCAATAAAGGTGCGACGTCAGCTATAGCTGAATTGCTTGAAACAAGCGATGTCTCAAGACTACGCCAAATCTTGTCTTGCCCTCGATGCGAAATGCATTCCGAAATAGTGCTCATGATAGTTATGCTTTTGAGAGCGCTTGGCGTCGTTTTCACAAACATGATTTACAAAGGCTTGAATGGTGGTCTGGGCGGGTGCGATGGCGATACACGATCGATGGACTTCGTCAGCCTCGCTTTCAACAAGCCACCCAGCCTGGTTATTGACACTTGCTTGATCAAAGACTCAATGGAAAGAATTTTACTACTCAAGGCTTTATTTCAGCATATATTAAGGTGTCTCAAGGAGTTGATTGTATTTACCAAGAGTCGAGTCCGCAGTCGGGAGGGTCTGATCTCAATTTTATCAAGAGTTGAGAGCCAGGTGGATAAACTTAGCAAATTAGTTGAGTGACGAAAAGTCATACAAATTTCCGAGATGGTTTATAGAATACGAGGCAAACTGTCAGAACCCAGAAGGTGTGCTGGAATTCCCGAATGGACTAAAAGATCTGCCAATGCTAGCATTGCACTTTACACCAAAAGTACAGGTTCACAGCAAAAGCGCATCAATTTCGTGATGTTAGGGTGTCCATTTCCAGAAAACGTGATGCCGCTTTTGGAGGTTAATTTGCGAAGCGCCATCAGCCTACAGTGACTGGAAATTAGTGTCAAGCCACCCCACCACATCGCGAAAGCGTCGTATTGACCGTGCAATTATTTTATTAAATTTCTCTACTAAATTAGGCTCTTTTAATAGCAGATTAAATATATATAGTTTTTAAAGCCCTCTAAGTTAGGGATATTAATTAAAATTATATATACTAGCTATCTATAGTTATAACCTCTTAAAATTCTATTAGCTTCTTAAGTAGCTTATTAGAGAAGTCCTCCTAGACCTTAAAAGTAGCCTTATAAAGCCTCTATGATTTATATATTTTTTTTTTCATCGGCAGTGGCTAATGCATCTAAAATTCACACATAACATAAGAATTACTAGTAACACCTAGCTAGTGCAATAATTAATAACTAATTAATAGTACTATAGTGATAAAAAAAGTAGCCTAATATAAGAATAAGCTTTAAGGGTATAAATATAGAGGGCTATAAGGTTAGTGTAAAGTTTATTAATAATAAACTTAATAGCTATATTAGCATAAGAGTTATTATAACTATAGTTAAACTTAAATTTATTTAAGTTTTACTTATAGTATAAATTAATATAATTCCCCCTTTCTCTATAACTATATTTATTCCCTCTCTTTATCTCTTCTATCTTCTTGTACCTTACTACTTACTTATGCCCTAAAGCTCTAAGGCAAACCATATATAACTTATTCTTACTTACTTCTAACCTAATTTAAGTCCTTATAATATACTAAGTAGGTCTTATGTTATTAGTTAATTATTATCCTAGCTAATAGATTTATAGAATAGTAAAGGATAACCTAAAGCTAGGGGCTATAACTACTAGGTTAAAGAACTAAAAAGACCTATTAGAAAGTAAGGAGAATAATAATAGAAAGGAGGTTAGGAAGTTAGTAAAAATAAGGGAGGATTTTATAAAGAGTAAGAATAAGAAGGGTAATAAGAGCTTAGAGAAAATAGTAAATAAGATAGACAAGATATTAAAGAAAAACAGGCTGTAATAATATAAGCAGTTTTACCTCGTACCCAGGAGGGATAAAGCCTCTATAGTATTAAATTATTCTTTAGAGCTATTATAAGCTCTAGATAATAGGCATAAATCCCCTCTTTAAGCAGCTTCTATAGGTTTTCTATTAGATTTAAGTTAGGTAAATAAGGTAGCTAGTTTATAAGCTTAAGCCTATTCTCTAATACCTAATTATATAGCTACTCTTAAACTAATTAGGCTAAATATATAGAAGTATTATCTTAAGTAAAGATTAAAGTAGGTTTAATAATAGTTTAAAGCTACTCTTAAAGGCACATAAGAATATAGTAGCTTATAATACCTTGATAAGGGGATTTAGGGTCTTTAAGTAAGGGATATAATAATATATAATATTAGAAGAAAAATATGCCCTAGAATATCTAAGAATACCTTATTAGCTTAGCCTTTAGCTATATATTCTTCTTTATTAATTATTAACCCTAGATCTATTAGTATAAAGTTATAATTAGGTACTAAAGATAGTATATAACTTAGTAGAAAACCTACTTAACCCTCTTACTATTACCTTATATAGTTATAGTCTTATTACTAAAGATCTAATACTTTTAATAACTAGGAGGCCTTTATATATATAAGTAAGTAAATATAAGGTATTTTATAGCTACTTCTAGTATTAAAAGCAGCTACTAAAGGGTATATTAATACTAAATACCTTCTTTCTTAAGCTAATTAGCTAGAGTCTTAATTATAACTATTAATAAGGCCTTAGTAGCTAGCTAATTTAATAAGATAAAAGGGTCTCTTTTAATTATCCTAAAAATAAGCTACTTATACTACTTAGTAAGTTATAGTAATAGCCTAGATTAAGGTTAACTTTAGGCACTTTATTACTTATTATAGCGCTTAATAATACTAGATATTAACCTATAAGGAACTCCCTCCTTAAATGTAATCTACTATATAGAAGTACTTAGTTTAAACTTTATATAAATTCTTATATACTTATAAGGACTATACTTAATATAAGAGGTCTATAGTAGTATTATTTATAAAGATAATATATTAATTTTATTAAGTTATGTTTTCGCGATTGCGATCGCGAAATGTGGGGAGTGGCTCGTCACTTATTTCCTCCCACTGTAGCTGCCGCGCGGCCCCACTTCGGCTCCCCTAATCCCCATCACTAAGACTTGGATGCGCTGTATTTATCTTAATTCTCCTGATAACTGTTGCTATAAACGCAAGGGCGGCGCACTAAGTTAAGGATTTTAGTATGCATGTAATCTTTTACTTCTTAGTCCTTTGTCGAAAATAGCCGCTAAATAACAATGTAAGGCTGCGACCAAATGTTAATAGATAGGAGGCATCCGCTAACATGAGGTCTAGTATATTAATGGGTGCCTTCCAATACGCTTATAAACTGGATACCTCGGTCAATGAAAAGCCAGTCATGGACGTTAACGATGTGTGTCCTGTTTAACACTATTACTGGTTTTATGATACTTTGGTGTTTCTATATGAGCGTTAGAGAATTTAACTAGCATTGCTTATACTTCTTTAAGCATATACAGCAACCCGTCCTAGAGTCTTCGCATACAAAAAGCTTAGCGAGGAAGCCATCCGTGACCACTATTTGATTGACAACGATGAGCATGATGATATCACTCATGGTGAGATCCCTAGCTTGGGTGATTATGCTACCAGCTGGGATTGAAAAGAGGACGATTTTCAGACGATTATTTATGGTGACGTTAAAGTAATCTTACTTAAGAATCCTGAAGGGAGAAGGGACCTCCCTGCTATGGAAGTGATGTTAAGATTTATAAAGGGTTAGGAAAGACGAAAAATCCGTTAGTACTCTTATCTAATTGCGTAAATGCCTTTTAACATGAACCCAGAAAAACCTTCATATTCTGTGAGGTGGATGACCTCCTATTCGATGCTATACTTTACCTCTTAGCTCTTGCATTTCTCGATAATGCATTTATGTTAGGAGTGGAAAGGCAATAACATCACATTGTATAGCAGCGCCTAGCGGGGCAGAGCGCCGTGATCTAGCTGCGAGCTAGTTACGTGTGGACTGTGAGGTATTTAAGAGAGGCCTTCTCACTTAGGAGGGGAAAGGCTAGAGATAAAACCTTTTAAGTACTTACTCCTAACTAGCAGTTTAATAGCTATAACTCTTTAATTTAACCCTCACTCTGTTATTCACCTATAAGCTAAAAGCCTTGACAATTTAAGGCAGATATACGGGATGTTTAAGACTTTTACAGGATTAAAGTGTGGCCTCTAAGGCGTTCTTTAGAATTCGAATGGCGAAAATATATTAGAGATAGGCTTATTTTTTGGTAGGCTGTTCTAGGGAGTAATGGGATTATCCGAACCTCTAATACTAAAGCGCTTTGATATTATACGTACATGTACTATCTTTAACAATTAGGCCTTATAATAGGATTTATACAGATCCTAAACCTATACTGCATACGTTGAGGCTCTGGTGAAGGCATTGAGAGTAAGTGAAGTCCCTTATGTGATAAAGTAATTGTGCTAAATTACGATTAGCCGTTGCCACCTAGGCATAACTTTAGTAAGTTATGTGCCATATTAGTGCTACTACCTACTAAGCGTATATTAACTAACGTGTGCAATGCGATATAGTAACATCATTCCTAGGGAACTGTCTAACTAGGCTCTGTTAAAAGCAGCAGGTCATATAAGTTAATACGATAACCTAAGGGCGCTAATCGTGGCTAGTTGTCTTAAGCTGGAAAACATTAAGACAAATCCGATACTAGTTCGACTAATCTAACTACGAGATAACCTTAGCTAAGAGGTTCGCTGTGAGTCGGGTAGCATAAAGGAGGCAGAACGGAATGAAATGACGCTGCATTAGATGTACCGTACAGTAGAAAATAAAGTGTGATCCATAAGAGCATATCTCCGCAAACTAGCCAAGACGACGACGCGATAAGACTTCTTCGATAACATCAACACAGCTGATATTAGTTCTCAGCTAAGATGTGATTCTTATCCGTTCTTTGACCAGGAACATGCTGAATGGGGTTCGGAGCCTACCTATAATCTGAAAGAGCGTTAGGTCTTGGCCTGGCTTATTTGTAGCGATAAAAGCTCACTTGACGATGGGATGAAGCTAAAACACCGCATTTACATCACAAATAATGACGATCATCGATTCGCAAACAGACTTGGCATGATTCATAAACGTATGTCAGGTGATGAAGGGTCAGGCTAATGGCGAGACGGTCCAGCTTCCAGTCCGACCTCAAGCATAAGAGTCCCTTCGCCCCGACCTATTCAGCTGCGGCCTTACCTCGTACTGTCAGACGAGGTTCACCCTCGCAGAGAGGCTATTGGAATGTCGACTCTGAAGGATGTTCGGACGGAGTCGCCCTGGTGTCCTACTGGTCCAAGGATCTAGCCTCGCTCATCACGGGCCTGGAGAAGTGGCTCGCAAGTTTGCAGAAGCCGTGCACAACTATGATGGAATGGTGGTGATTGTCAATCGTGCACCACCATCCCTGGGACGCTGGAACAGGTCGTCAGACTCTATCGTTCAGTGAGACTGCGATAGTTGGGTCAATGACCTAGAAGCTCGGATGACGAGCTTAGACGGGAGATGGATGAGGAAACGGACCTTTCAGTATGCCTTTTATTGCAACTAGCTACCCCACCCATGGAGACCCCACCCATGGAGACCCTGTCGCCAATCGCCTGCCACCTCGACCTTCGGCGCTTATGACACGAGCATTTCGTGCAGCCAGTCCCTCATTTTCTATTCCTGTATCTCAGCTCACAATGAAAACACTGTTGAATATTGTCAGACGCCAGCGCTGCTTTCAGCGCCCCCGAGTTCAAATCCTTTCAGATCTGCATCTCGAGGTCGGCCAACAGTATTTGTCCTATACATTCCCTGTCTCCGCCTCCTTCCTGCTCTTGGGTGGAGATATCGGACGACTCATTGACTACGATAGATACCTAAAGTTTCTCGAAAGGCAGGTGTCCCGATATGAAAGAATTTTCTTGGTGCTGGGAAATCACGAGTTTTATGGTCTGGATTATGATTCAGGGCTTGCCGAAGCGCGGCGTTTGGTGAATGAACCATCGCTTGTTGATACACTCATTCTCCTAGACAAAACCCGATGGGACGACCCGGGCTCTGCAATGACAATTATCGGCTGCACACTGTGGTCTGCAATCCCAAGGGAAGCATCCAATCTCATTGAGTCGAAGATCAACGATTTCAAGAAAATAACCGGATGGACCGCCCGGAAACACAACGAAGTTCACACCTTGGAGGCTACGTGGCTCCGCCAGCAAATTGCCCAAGCAACAGAGGCGCCGCAGAAAAGACAGCTTCTTGTAGCAACACACCATGCGCCTTGCGTGGAGGGCACTTCTCGACCTGGAGAATCCAACAATCCCTGGGTACCCGCCTTCGCGACTGATCTTCTCTGCCAACCAGGCTGGCACGGCATCAAAGCCTGGGTATTTGGCCACACACATTACTCTACGGATCTGGTGCGAAACGGCGTGAGATTGGTGGCTAACCAGCGGGGATACGTACTACCAGGCAACGCAACACCAGAGGCGAAGAAGAGAAAATTTACCAACGCCCACGACTTTGATCCCGGGATGGTCGTCGCCTTGTAGCACGTACATGAAGGGTGTGACTACTCCCTTGACCAGTCGAGCGCCATAGAGAGCAAGTATGTCGAAATATTGGAGGCAAAGAACTTGACAGACTGAGCAGACTAGAAAATTGGCGGAGATGGTAGCATTCATAGTATTTCAATACAATGTAGACAAGTGCAGCGTTGAAACATGGGGTGCTGGTAAATTCCTTAGCGGAGAATGCAGCGCATTGACCCCCTGCTCCCAGCTGCTAGACGGTGTGCTGGTAGTTCAATGGCTTTGGTTGACGGCAGGCTGGGGGTGCCAGTAGCCTAATGCTGTACAATGCCAGTACCCCCTACTAGTGTTCCAGTAGCCGCCGGGCACTGGGTGCCGGTAACTAAAGCTAGTGGTAGCGACCAAATTGCGACTGCCGGCGACCACCCGTTGACCGCCCTATGCTGACAGTACCTCATCTACGGGTGCTGCTAGTCACTGGCGGCCCAGCGTCGATTGTTACCAGTCGCAGGTAGTGCGCCCTCCTGTAATCCCATCGTACCAACCATCCTGGATATTGGGGTTGCAGTAAATCTCGGCTCTGGCAAAGTTCGTCTCGTATCCAGGGTGGAGTCTTTTAGGTGGCAGAATGGCATATGATGGGCATATGCGTATCATATGCCTACGCAGTCAGGCAATCGGTCAATCGGTCAATCGTTCAATCGTTCAATCAGTCAGTCAGTCAGTCAGTCAGTCAGTCAGTCGTTCAATCAGTCAGTTAATCAATCGTTTAATCGTTTATTAGTTAGTTAGTTAGTTAATTAGATAACTATAAGTGTAAATTCGCACTAATACACTACGGTCTTTAGTATATGCTTAGTATATGCCATAACCTTTCACTGCTTACCTAAATAGGATTTAGAGGATTTAGAGGCTTTACCCTAGATACGAGACGAACTTTGCTAGAGCCGAGATTTACTGTATGCCCGTCTACATGTAAAGCGGCGGGAAGCTGAAAGTGGGGTTAGGGTGCGCGCGTTGCCGCTGCGGGCAGGCGGTCAAAAACGGCAGCGAATTTGCAGCGAGCGACTTTACTTGCGTTTTAGCACCTGTAAAGCCCGTCACCGGCGCCTTACACGAACTCTATGTGAAAACAGACTAGTATACTCTAAACTGTAGTCAGTTACTGTAACTAGGCAAGTGTGTATATAGGGTATTATCACAACGTTATATCAACAATTTACTTAATATATCTACTAGTCTAATAAATAAGGTGGTTAGTTTACGTATCTTTTCAAACTTCTTTATTGCGTTTTCTTTATCACGGTTTTTGATCTCGCTTTTACGCATAAATAAGTTTATTTAATAATAGAGAGCCAGTGCTAAAAAAACTTCAACACCTTGATCTCTTATTCTTCATTCCTTACAATCATGACTGTAACTAGCCGTTACCGGCTCTAGGCCTGACTATTTGCACTCAGCAGCTTTGATTTAAAGTACGACGGCCTGCCATCCTCAACCACTTCGAGCGTTTTATCATCCAAAAAGTCACCCATCGGCGCACTAAGCCATTCGCCGGTTTCCAACAACGCAACTGCGCAGTGCCAAGGCGTAGTGTAGCCTGACTTTGTGTTAAGAAGGCTTATGGAGACCTTGTTTGCGCCAGTTGACTCATGGATAGAGAGACGAAGGCAGTCCGAGTAAGTTTCCCGAATTGCTTCCGCAAATGCCTAAGAAAAATATTGCTAATTAGTATCTTATTAATATAGAAAACAGATACACACTTACATATCCGCGGCGTAACATCTCTTTAGCCAGAAACTTAACATTTCGTCGATACTCCTTGGCACTCAAGCTCTTCTTTGAGTGAAATACGTGCTGCAAGTCAGAATGAAGAAATCGCGAATAACCCCGATACGTCATGAGCGTATCCATGTTATTAGCAATTTCGGCATCAATGTCCAGATTGGGTTTTCCGTGCTTGTTAAGCATGTAGCAGCGAAAGTTGGTTGCGTTGGCGACGTATGTGATCTCTTCGAGTTTCTGCGGGAGCGGAAGGCTGGCGAGGTCGCGGATGCGGGAGAACTCAAGATTTTCAAAGCCCTTCTCAGCAGCCATGGCTCGGATAGCTTGGCCATAAGCCCAGACATCTTTATCGGGAATACTCAATAGGTCTGCGTCTTGTTTTAGCTCTTACACGTAACAACATACGGGGGGTCACATTAGGGGCTCACCATTGTATACGAGACCGTCCGAAACAATAGTCACAGTCGCCCCTGGCGCGTATATCTTTGCAATCCTCTCGCACATGGTATTCAAGCGCTCCAAGGCTAATTCTTCGGCTTTGTCAGGCAAGAATCCCAGGACTTTGTAGACCTTGTTGGCTGATTTGAATGGGAAACCAGGCAAAATCATCTTGAGCCGCTTTTGCTCGACCACGAATCCATTGATGACGGAAAGAAAAAGCGGCACTCCGACAGCCAGCTTTTCAGCAGAGTCACTAAATTTATTGAGGGAGTATTGCAAAATGATGTTCAGGATCTGCTGAGATACTTCCGTGGCCCTGGCTGCAATTTGGACCATATGGTCAACAACTTGGCTCAACGGTTCGGCAGCATGGCCAGGAATATCATCCTTGGCAGCATGATTGTGCATTGCAGAAGGCAGGGTCGAAACTTGCATCATCTTGACGTTGATCGTGTGAAGTTGTGAGATCAATAAGGTGTCTGGAAAAAACCAAAGATAAACAGCGTTGGAGGGTGATGGAACCAAGATATGGCTGTTGTAGGAAGCGATCAGAGTTCCTTTTATCTAGAAAGCGAAACCTGTAAGCCTGATTTTCTTTCAGATTGGAGACAGAGCTCCAAGGGCAGCATTTACCAGTCACGAGTTCCGTTCGAGGTCCTTGGTTCTGACTGACAAGTGGCGTACATGAGGACTTCTGTAGACTAGGAGTTCTAGAATTTTCCTTTCATCCATACTCCTATAGTGTAAGCCTTAATTTTCCTCAGTGGCCGCTCCCGCCCCCGCTGCAGGAATTGTAATTTTGGCCACCTCGGCGGCGATGTTTGCAATGACTTGTGCAAGTGTTTCGGAAGTTCGACTTCCACCACGCGCTTGCTTAGAGTGGCAAACGTGGCTTAGCATATGGCCGAGGCGATTTCTTCGTACAAGACCGAGTGTATTCACTTGCCGCGAGCTGGGCGCATTAAGGTGCAATCAATAGCTAAGCGGCAACGCCGTGCAATCCCACCTAACGCCAGCCTTGTAAACCCAGCTTAGCACATCTTTTGACAAAGATGACCTCCGTCGAAAAGCAATTGGATCGATAATCCCCGTAGCGCGGGGGGACTTGATCCGGCATAGGCCGGAGCAATGCGAGACCCTGCAGTGCTGTCTGTGACGGAGCTTATTTTTCAAGGCACCGCGTCTAGCCAATTTTGATATAATCCGCAGTATTCATGCTAATCGTGGCCAACGGTATGTGATCCTTCCGGCTTGCGGCGTCAAGTCAGATGTTTGGAAGGGATGGGAGCTCTGGCTTACTACATTAGTTGCCGCGTGGTCTCACAACACGCTACCGAGTTCGGCCCGAGTTGCCATTTTGGGAAGGGCTAATGGTTTGCCTATAAGGCTGCGCGGCAAAGGCAAGACTAGTGAAATGCAGCCTTTTTTAGTCAATTACTGATAGAAACGGTCTTACTTCTGGGGAAATACCCACAGTAATCGAGGCGATTAATCTAGCAATGCCGACATGCATCGGGGATTTTAGAAGTCTGGAAGGCTCTAAAGCAGTTAACGGTTGGCTTACACCAGCGTGGCAACTTCAGTTCCTTTTCCGCACCCAATAATTGCCGTTAAAGTGGCTCTGCCCTTTGCAAATAAAAGCAGAGGGCAATTTGTATGCGAAAAGGTGAAATGTTAGCATCACACTTGTTATTAAGCTCACTCCAACACTCGTTCTACCTCGACCTTCTCTTAATTACGTCTTGTTAGCCCCTTATTTACTTATATTTGCGTCATATTCTTATGAGCCTCGAGTGTTCTATACTTTAACTAAACACTCCAAAAAAAAAAATCCTTCGCCAAATAATTAGCAAAGCCACTTTCGCAGCATGGCCCCTATCCCGACCAACTGTGGGAAGCGATTCCTTCCCAAGATCATGGATGAATTGGCGTCCTCGGACCCGCACCGCATCATCTACTCAATAGCCAAGTCGTCAGATATCTCAGAAGGCTTTCGCGAGATTTCGGCTCGTGTATTCATCGATGCTGTGAACAAGTTGGCGTGGTGGTTGGTCAATCAAGTGGGTAAATCCACAAAGCAGGAGGTTCTGGGGTACATCGGACCTCGTAAGTACCATTCAGGCCCGGAAATATAAAAAAAAAAGGAGTGCGAAAGCGTTAATTCAAGAGTCGGATAGATGATCTGCGACACGTCATATTGACTCATGCTTCGGCAAAGGCTGGATATCAGGTACGTATAGAATTCTTCTCAGAATGTCTGTCTTTGTGCTGACATGAAGAAAAAAATAGCCTCTTTTCCTTTCTCCCAAAAACAGCACAGAAGGTGCCCTCGCGGTACTCGAAGCCTCCAACTGCCGAATCTGGGTCCAACCCGTAGAAAAGCCATGCGAACAAGAGTTTATTCAGCACCGACCTATGCGTGTACTCAACATGCCCGAGCTCAACGAACTGCTGGATGCGCAAGGCACAAAGGATTACCCATATGACCGAACGTGGGATAAAGCCTCGAGAGAAGTATTTTGCTTGCTGCACACTTCGGGTACGACGGGCCTTCCGAAACCAATCAGTTGGCCTCACGCTTTAATCGGGACGATGGACGCGGTAAGGCTGCTTCCACCAGCAGAGGGCGATGGTGGTTTGGTACCGTGGACAGAGGACTGGAATGAAGGTGATAGAATATACTCTGCATTTCCTATGAGTCATGTGAGTTCTACCTCGCCTTTGTTCAATCGGACACGGCTTGACTGCTAATTGAATGTAGGGTGCTGGCATTGTCATGAATATCATAGTACCGGCTTTGTTTGGTATGCACTGCATATTAGGTCCGCCAGGCATTTTGCCCAACATCTCGCTGCTGGATAGTCTTGCAGAGCACGGCAAGATCGATGTATGGAGTATTGTGCCCTCTCTTGTAGATGAGCTAGGCGATGCACCAGACGTCCTGGAAAAGTTCAGGCCTTCAAAATTCATATGCGCTTCAGGTGGTACGTACGAAATACGTCTGTTGCCAGCAAGAAAGATTAACAACCATCTGTACAGGCCCCGTGACCAAAAGTGTTGCAAATAAAGTCAACAAGGTGGTGCGCGTGCTCAACTTGACTGGCACAACCGAAGGGTTGTTCATCGGCAACCTCTGGGTTCGGCGCGAAGATTGGCACTGGTTTGCCTTTCACCCATACTCGGGCTTCGAGTTCAAGGAAGTCGAACCTGGCGTATACGAGCACTGGGTACATCGGAATGAACACTGGGAGCTATTCCAGGGCATCTTCCACACCTTTGTCCACGAAAACTGCATCAACCTCAAGGACTTGTACGTCCGACATCCCACCAACCCCAACCTCTACGCCTACCACGGCCGCAATGATGATATAATCGTTTTATCCAACGGTTACAAAATCCAGCCATTGGACATGGAAGCCATCATCACGACCCACATCGCAGTCAAGGGCTGTTTAATTGTCGGTACGGGTCGCTCACAGGCTGCGCTTCTTATTGAGTTGAACAATCCCGCCATGGGCAATGACGCACTGTTTGAGAGTATCTGGCTGGCTGTAAAACGCGCAAATGCATCTTCTCTGCACAAGGATCAGCTACATCGAGACTTTGTCATGTTTTCGCAGCCAGATAAGCCGTTCGTGCGAACGGATAAAGACACCATTAAGCGCGCCGCGACAGTCAAGCTGTATGAAGAATACATCTCTGATTTCTATCACTCGCGGCTCTCCGAGGTGGATGTTCGGATTTCGGCAGCTGAAATTGATGTAACCTCGAGTGAATCCGTCAGCAATGCAGTGGCACACATCATACACTCACTCACGCCAAAACTGAAAAACATTGGAGACTCTGGCGATCTGTTTGAAGCCGGTCTCGATTCACTCCTGGCCGTACAAGCAGTTCGAACCGTCCGCGCTGCGATGGGTCTCTCGGGCGAGCAACTATCTCCGCGCCATCTCTACGCGAACCCAACAATTGCCAAATTTGCTGCTGCTATCGTTCGGATGACATCGAGCTTAGCCTCGAGCGACGGTCAACGTGGCGCGGAGAACAATTCTGCCGAATCACTAGAACAGATGAAATATCTTCTCGCCAGGTACAAGAAGGGTTTATCGCTGAAATCAAACGGGTTCGATTTATTGAATCCCAAGATCTATGCCAAGATGGCGATGTATTTGCCGACAAGACCGAACACAACGAGGGATCAGGTCTTGGACGTACTGAGCCGCGGGTTTGAACGGTTGATTTCTTTGATTCCGGCCGTGGATGGTAAAATCGACGAGTTTCGTGGACTACAAAACCCGGGCGGGAAGGGTGTTCAACTGATTTCCATACCGTCTCCCGATGGACATGCGTCTAACGGCGTCAGTCGCGCACCGACGCACCCAGAACGTCCTCGACAGATTGTGAGCAAAGACTTGACGGACCAGCTTCCTTCCTTCGACGAACTACGGGCCAAAAGCTTTGTTCCTGTGTTTGACGACGAGCTCGTTCTCGACGCGCCTTGGTTCCCCCAGCGGCCCGCCGACATCTTCCGCGCCCAAGTCAACTTCATCCAAGGCGGCGTCCTGCTCGTAACAGGTTTGGACCATATTGCATTCGACGGTACCGGTATGGTAACTACACTTCGTGCGTGGGCGGAATGCTGCCGTTTCGTACAAGGCGAAGAATCGGCCAACTGCAGCTGGCTGCATCCAGACAGTATGGACCGCAACTTGGTGCATGCACAATGGGAAACAGAAGGGTATGCCCGACCTGCCGAGGAGATCGATTCGGAAACCTGGGGATATCTCGGCTTCGAAGCGCCCAGGGGTCTCGTGCACAAAGGCCCTACGGACAAGTTTGTCTCTCCCACGCAGCCGCCGGCCCTGCCAAAGCGAACCTTGCAAACTCGCACGTTTCATATCTCCGCCGACAAGTTGCAAAGGTTGACCGCCGAGGTTGCATTGGATCCCGAGTCCAAGGGCCTCGTTTCTTCGGCCAGTGACATTGTACAAGCACTTTTCTGGTGTGCCGCCATTCGAGCGCGGTATCGAGCCGCAACCGAAATCCGCGGTGAGCAAGTCGATGCCTCTGCCGACGAATCCATTCTCGAACTCACCATTGATGGCCGGCCTTTTTTCTCGGGCGTTCCCGACTCGTACATGGGTAACTTGCTAGTTGTCAATCGGCTCTCTGTTTCCATAGACACCTTGTGCTCTGAGTCGACGAGCATCGGCCGCATCGCGCTGCTCATCCGCCAAGCAGCGCCGCGCGTGACAGCTCAAGTCGTGCATGATTCGTATGCTCTGCTAGAGCGCGTCGAGGATTACACGCAGCTCAAGTATGCGTTTATGAGACTACATGGCTTCGATTTGATGATTACGAATATGATGCTGTTCCCTGCGTCTACAGTCGCTTTTGGTGATGACCTCTTTGCCAATGAAGCGGGTGTGCCTGATGTGATTCGCCCATTGCTCGGCGGATTCAACACGGCATTTAGAATGGGCATTATCCTGCCAATGCGTGATGATGGTGGCGTTGATTTGCAGTTGGGATTATTCCCGGAAGAGTTTCAAATGATGAGCCAGGACAAAGAATTTGCTCGGTATGCAACATTCCTAGGTTAAGAGATGGAGTTATCGGTAGAGTTAGATCAGAAATGGCACCGTTCTTTTCCGCTTCCAGCTTCTGGGAAGCTTTATCCTCCGACTTCTGTGAGAAAATGAGCGGGATAGCCATATCAGCCTCAGTAGGGGACGCATGTTGGGGTCTCCTTTTGGTAAACAAGTCTGGTTCGGCTTACGTCCGCGCACCAGTTCACCTCGCGCGGGCCGGCCACATTCTCCCCGTGAACATGACCAAAATAAGCTTTACAGGCCTGGTTGGCCTGACCCCTGCTATATTTCCTTGGCCACCCAACACTGCATTTAAATTGCGGGAGGATCGTTATAGTAGCAATGCCTTACGGAGCGTTGATTCAATCATTACCCAGGATCTGCAATTACAAGAATGGCTGATAGGTTTAACACATCTCGTCTTATCCGTCTGGAAGCTGTGGAGCGAGGTTGAGGCGTTCTCACAGCATAGCGTGGGAAAGTTTTGGGGGCACACATCGGATAAGCTTGGTCATGTACATAAGCAAGAACGATCTTAGCTGCATAACATGCTTATATACTCCGTATTCTATAAAGACAACCCTAACCTACATCATTACCATGTTTTCCTTCGCAATTATTCCGCAACTCATCTCAGCATTTATATTCATACCCATCCTTTGCAATGCGTTGCTCAGCCACCTCACTTGCCTTGCTGGTCGCTCTTGCTTCCAGCAGTGTTGTTGCCGTTTTCTTGCCCCACGATGAAGGCCTGCTCACTCGCACCACTCGAAATGATGTGAACACTCAAGGGCTCCCCAACCCCAACCCCCGTGGCGCGGACCCCGACTGCAACTGCAGATGCCTCTTCGCTCTTAGAAACGATTGCAGAGAGCAGTTCCCCTCGGATTGCAACAGGATTGAGAAGTGCAAAAAGATTAGCAACTGGCCTTGCGGCTGCAAACAAGACGTTGTTTGCTGCAAGAATGGATGGACTTGTTTTGGCAAGGGATGTTGCGCGAAGCGACCACGGGGTGAAATTCCCGAACCCCCTGCTTGCAAACGACCCAAGCATCCCAATATTAAAAGCGACGGTGGCAAAGCATGTCCGATTCCAGGGTACCCTTGAGGATGAAGTCAAGTGCAACGTGAGAGAGGGAGAGAGTAGTTGCACACAAACTCGTGGTCAATTCACCAGTAGGAAACGCAAAGTAAATGGGATTTGAAAAAGTAAAGAGACTAGATAGCTTCTGTAAGAGGTTCGGCTTAGCTTAGTTTGGACAAGAAAAACTGCAGGGAATAATAAAAAGTAAGTATTTTCGTTATAATTCCTGAAAAATGTTGAATGAAAAAACGCGACACGTTCAAACAACTTGGCATGTCGAAGCTTGCCACATCCCACCAAGGCGACATGTTATTAGCTTATTCTTGGAACAATGGGTCTCGGCTTCTTCGATTAGTCTGCCATTGAACACTTCGCTATACCAAAGCTAAAATAACATCAACTGTTACCTATCACGACTTTCGCCACATGTAGTGCATCTTCGGCGTACAATTTGGGCTCGAATGAAATGCGCGCTCCACGTATGCTGAGCGTCAATTCACCTTGGTTGGATGGTTTTGTGGCAAGGGACTTATCAAACGTTTTTGCGAAATTGTGTGTCAGCGCCTGAACAGTTCAAATTTACGAGATTTAAGGAATAATTAATTACTTGAAGTTACCTTTAGAAACTAAGCTATAGCGCTTATATAGGTACAAGACTAGGGTTATTAGGCCAATCATAAGCCCTAACGTGGATTACCGTGATAATAGATAAGATACATTATTTTCCCTATAACCTACTAGTAAGCTATAGTATGATTTTTATATTTTTTTTTTTTTCATCGGCAGTGACCAATGCATCTAAAATTCACACATAATATAAGAATTACTAGTAACACCTAGCTAGTGTAATAATTAATTACTAATTAATAGTACTATAGTAATAAAAAAAGTAGCCTAATATAGGAATAAGCTTTAAGGGTATAAATATAGGGGGCTATAAGGTTAGTATAAAGTTTATTAATAATAAACTTTATAGCTATATTAGCATAAGAGTTATTATAACAATAGTTAAACTAAAATTTATTTAAGTTTTACTTATAGTATAAATTAATATAATTCCCTCTTTCTCTATAACTATATTTATTCCCTCTCTCTATCTTTTTTATCTTCTTATACCTTACTACTTACTTACTTCTAACCTAATTTAATATAGTCCTTATAATACACTAAGTAGGTCTTACGTTATTAGTTAATTATTTTCCTAGCTAATAGATTTATAGAATAGTAAAGGATAACCTAAAGCTAGGGGCTATAACCACTAGGTTAAAGAACTAAAAAGACCTATTAGAAAGTAAGGAGAATTATAATAGAAAGGAGGTTAGTGTTGGGAGGTCTCACAGAGGCAAGGGTCTGAGCACTAGTGCAATCAGGGTCAAAGTGATGATAATAGTTGATAATATTCGGATCAATCTAGCTAACGGGCTACGTGGCCGAAGGTGTTAAGGGCATTGTGGGTCACGGGATTAACCTACTTACGCAATGCACCTAATTATAACACAGCACTTATGTTATACTCTACTTTCTATGCGTAGCTAGATTTTAACTATTCTAATATTAGTAGTTTTCTTTTTTAAAGAAAAGTAAGAAAAAGTAAAGAGAGAGTAAATATAAAAGTAAGGATAAAAGAGAGTTAATAAAAATTTATAAAGTAAGCCTAAAAGAAGAGATCTATAACTCTTATTAGTTAGTTATAATTTAAAGAGAGAGTTAGAAGAGGATTAAAGAAAAAAGATATAAGAGAGATTAGAAGCTCTAAAAGCCTTAATAATGTAATAAAAATTAAGTTAAGTAAAAATAAATATAAGTAAATCCTATTAATTAAATCTAAGTCTCTTATTAGTCTAGCTATAAGTTTTTCTAGACCCTAGACTTTTTATCTAGCTTATTAGGTCTTAGGCCTCTTTACCTAGCCTTTAACCTAGATTATAGCTTTATTTAAATTAATAAAGGTCTTAAGAGCTTTATTTAGTAATGCCTTTATTATTATATTAGCGAGGTTATTATTGCTATTAATCTATTAGACTTTGTAGATCTCGTAACGCTTATATAATTATTAGAGGGCTATAATGTTAATTATTAGTCATTTTTCCTTTATTATACCTAGCTTTATAAGGTATTTATATAATAAAAAAGAATCTATATAGATAATTATTAGGATCTAATTAATTCTTAACTAATCTGTGATTATATTAAGAGTTATAGTAATTACATAGGCTATATTAGCACCTTAAACCATTATATATAATTTAGAAGCAAGAGCGCTATAAGTTACATGCTTGCTCTTCGTTAAGCTATACGTAATAATATTAACTTATATTATAAAAATATTCTCTTTTTCTTCCTTATTACTAATAATAATAATGAATTTAATCTAGGAACTTAGATCTTTATTATTAGTAAGAGATCTATTCACAAACATAAATAGCTTTGCTTTCTTAAGGACTAGAGGGATATAATAGATCCCTTATTATTATTATTAGATCTGCTATTTAAGTCTTTTATTTAATCAGTTTATATTATTATTTATAAGGTCTTAGTATTATGCTATAATTAAAAGGTTATATAAAGCTTCTAGTTAATAGATAGTTATAATATAGCTTCTATAAGCTCTTTATTTAATATAATCCTACTTTATAGTTAGTGATTTAAGGTTAATACTCTTAATCTTTTTGCTTTACCCTTTTTAATATAAATCTATAGTATTATTAGCATTTAAAGAAAGGATATAGCTATTAAAGATAAGGGGATTCTTAGCTAAAAGAATTTACTTTAGCTTTACTATAAATTCTGCTTTCTAGAGCTCTCTTTCTTCTTATTAGAAGAAATCTTAATCACTAAGGCCTAGAGTATTATCTATTTATATTCAAATTACTCTAAAGAGGTTATTATTACTTGCGTTAGTTATTAGTAAGCATAGGTTATATGTTAAGGTTATTATCTAAAGCTTCTCTTTATAATAATAGAAGTAGGTCGCTTACTAATAGGTTCCTACTTCTATAATTCTATATAATAGCTTAATAACTTCTATTATTATACTATTAGGGAATAAATAAGCTATTTATTCAGGTAGAGTAGCAATAATAAGTCTACTAAGTAGCGTGTTTAATTAAATATACGCTTATGTGATATCTTATATCTATAGGAAAATTCCTCTAGATCTTAATAATAGTACTAATGCTATAATTAATTATTAGCTTACTCTTTATATTATTAGGGATTAAGTTAAGATTAGCTCTTTGCCCTTATTATTATACCCTTAGATAATAAGTTATAATTTCTTATAGGGCACTGCTATCCCTTTACCTTTAATTTCTCTTACTATATAAGATTTAAAGAGTCTCTTAGTGCTATGCTTTATGGGATTAAATATTATAAATTTAAAAATATTACACGCTTATAAGGCATTAATTTCTACTTAATTAGACTACTTAAAGGGCTTGCTAGGGGTTATTATCTTCCCTTCTTAACGTAACTAAAGGGCTAGATTCTAGTTAGCTTTTTCTTTTATAGTAAGAAACACTTCTTAGAGTATTCCTATAGCTATAAGCTTCTTAATTAAGGTATCTTCTTAATCTTTATTTATAGTAAATAATACTAGATTATTTATATTAGATTTATAACTAGTAGCGTGAATTTCTTTATAGTTAGAAAGTAAGAATTAAACTATTAACTTCTTTCTTAGTCTCCCTTACTTCCTCTTAGCTTATAAAGCCTCTTTTTCTTTAGTAATCTTTTTAATAGCTTATATAACTTTCTCTTTCTCTTCTTTAGGCTCTTTTTTACGCTCTTTAGTTAGTTCTTAGGGATTAGTATTATTATAATAGTATAGTTTAACCACTATTATTTAGAATCTAGTTAGTTTATATAGTATTTAGAGAATATAGGCTTTATAGTTAATTCTAAGAAGCTTATAAGGGCTATACTAGCTATCTTTCTCTCTCTAAACGTATATATCTAATTAAAGCAGAAGTTAGTGCGTTAGTAACGTATTTAGGCTATTATAGGTGTTTAGAGCATTATAAACTTACTATTTTACTAGGAATTATTAGACTTTATTAGTAGCTTTTTAAATTAACTTAGCCTATTAAATAACAGATATACTTAGCAAAGACTTATTAGTTATCCGTAAGTATACTCTAAAGATAAGAAGCATAGGAATAAGGCTATTTAGTCTTACTAAATTATTTATAGCTTTAATAGCTATTTAAAGGCATTACTCTTACGTAAGCTCTTAACCTATTAAGTCTATAATAATATCATACACTCTTCATAATAGTCCGTAATAGCGTTTAACTTTGCTAATACTATTATAAGCTTTTACTAGCACTTTATTAATCTTAATTAATATTAATTATATATAGTGTTTAAATTCTAATAAAGTAAAGTTCTTTCTAGTATTATAAATAATCTAATCTAGAGGACTAAGGTATATATTACTCTAACATTCACGCAGAGTATTCTAAATATTATAAGCCTTTTACTTATTAGGATTAAGGAATTATATAGCTTAGAATAAAGTTACTAAATTAACTATATAAAGCACTGGTTAATTATTAATTTAAATAATATTAATAATAATCTTATAGTTAAATTTATAGTTATTTTTAATAGTAAACCTAAATCTGCCTAGAGCTCTTCTATTTAATTAATAGTAATAGTAAATCTTAGTTAACTTCTTAATAGCTCTTCTTTTAACCTTATAACTAGCTTTTTAAAGCAGTCTTATAAGTTATTTAACTAATAGATAACTAAATTAATAATATAATTAATAAATTTCTATCTCTAATAGATAGAATATAATTATTTCTTTAGCTTCTAGAATCCACTAAGGATATCCCTATCTTCTTATAATTAGCACGGTTTTCTTGCCTTAAATTAGTAGATTCCTTAAGTTATCTAACTTAATACCTATTCTATCTATATTAGTAATTAAGAAAAAAAAAGGTATTATAGTCTTAACTATATAAAAGGGTATTATGCCTAATTTAGTAGGTATATTTATTATACCTTATATTTTTGCTAATCTAGCACTAAATTTAATTTCTACTTTAGTGCTTAGCTTAATCTTTAGCAATAGCATTAGCTTTATTAATACCTATAATTATTTAAGTTTAACTATTAATAATCCTAAAGCTCCTATATCTAGTAAGATACCTCTAAAGACCTTATTAGAGTAATATTCCTTTAAAATAAAGGTTATGCTTTAATCCTTATATAGATTATGCTTTAGATAGGCATATTTAAAGGCTTAATCTTATAAGGTTATCATTACCTTATTATTACTTAGTTAAGGCCTTATAGTAAAGAATTATATAATACTAAGATAATTAAACTTTAATATTAATACTATTAGTTTATTAGTATTATTACTATCTTCTTCTTTATTAGCCTTAATGTAGATTTCTACTATTTTCTAGGCCTTATTATTATACTTATTATTCTCTTTAATTCCTTAACCTTCTTAAGCTTTATATACTATAAGGTATACTTAGAATTTTCCTTCTATTAGAGGTATTTAATACTTCTTACTCTTTTACTAACATTCTTTTACCTATTAGCGCTCTCTTTCTAAGTAATTTATTAACTAGTAGCTGCTTTTATTATAGATATAGTATCTTTTACTATTATAGTATTAATAATAATAGCTATAGCTTTTGCTATAACCTCTTTAATTATATAGTTAATTATAGTAGTAGTCTATAAATATTATTTTATAATCTTTACACTTTTTATTCTACTAATAGAATTAAACCGCTAATTTATTAGCTTTAGTAATTAAGATTAACTTATAAAGATCCCTTATAAGCCCTTTAAAACTAGGTAAATAATTATATTTAGCTTACCTACACTCTAGTATACTAGAGATTATACTTAAGGTTTAATAATAAAGCTTTATATTAACTATTAAGGGTAGAAATAACCCTCTATAAACTCTTTTAAGTATAGTTAATAGGATCTTAAGGTATTTTAGCTTAGTTTTATTAGGGTTCTAGGTAATAATTACCTTTAGCGTTATATTATTCTATTTATAGCGGTAGAATTACTAGTTACTTTCTATTTTAAAGCGTTAATAGATATTATTAATTATTTACTTATAAAAGAGGTTCCTATTTATTAGATAATTAAGAAGGTATTACTTAGTATTACCTATAAGCATAATTAGAAGGGCTTTATAGAGGTATTCCTACGGAAGATTAAGCCTATTTATTCTAAAAGAGATTAATCTTTAGTGTAAGAAAGTTATATATCTTTCTACTATAATAATTATTATCTTTATAGGTCTTTATAAGCTTAGTAATCTTCCTAATAATCTAATCCTCTTATTACAAAGCTAATAGTAATATAAATAGTAGTGTTTCTTAAGGTTATAAAGGAGTGTTAACTTCTAATAGTAGTTACCTTAAAGGTAGATTATAAGGGATTTTAGTAAGAGGGGAATTAAGTATAGGATTAAAGGTAGAGAAAAATTTGTTTAATAATAGTTACTTTTTAACTTCTTTTTTAGGCTATAGTGCTTTTATTTCTTTATTAAGAATATATACTAGTAAGTTAGTAACTTTACTAGATTTATCTTATATAATATAAATACTATGTTTATAAAGGATATCTTATAGATTACGCACTAAGTATCTAGAGGCATATTTAAAGGTCTTAAGGGTTTAATTTTAGAGATTATCTTAGAAGTTTTCCTAGAGCTTAAGATCTCTATATTATCTACTATTATAGATATTAATTAGCTAAGTAAGTTAGTTATTAAGTTACTAATCCTTAGTAATTTAAGGGTCTAGCTCTTTAGAGCTCCCTTAGTTAGTTATAATAATCTAGAAGTGTTTCTAAAGTTATAGTAGTAGGCTAGACTTTTTAGGTCTTTTAGGTCTAGATATTATAGGTATTATGTTTTCTTATATTACATTTTTTATTAGCTAGTAAGGGGCTAATTTAATCTCTAGTTTAGGAAGGATACTTCTAGAGCTATAATTCTTAGTTAGTTAATTAGTTTTCTTATAATAGATAATAAGATTAATTCTTCTATATAGAGGTCCTTAATAACTCTAAGATAGAAGGGCTTAATCCCTTAGAAGCCTAATAACTAGAGCTATTAATAATCTTCCTTTAGCATACTTCTATAGTTAGAACCTAAGCTAAACCTAATAGAATTATCTCTTCTTAGTAGTTCCCTAGCTTATCTATGGTTTTTTAATTACTAATTAGTGTTAGGAGGTCTTATAGAGGCAAGGGTCTAAGCACTAGTGTAATTAGGGTTAAAGTAGTGATAATAGTTAATAATATTCGGATTAATCTAGCTAACAGGCTATGTAGCTAAAGGTGTTAAGGGCATTGTGGGTCACGGGATTGACCCACTTGCGCGATGCACCCAATCATAACGCAGCACTCGTGTTATGCTCCACTTTCCGTGCGCGGCTGGATTTTGACTATTCCAACAGTTAGGAAGTTAGTAAAAATAAGGGAGGATTTTATAAAGAGTAAGAATAAGAAGGGTAATAAGAGCTTAGAGAAAATAGTAAATAAGATAGATAAGATATTAAAGAAAACGGGCTGTAATAATATAAGCAGTTTTACCTTGTACCCAGGAGGGGTAAGCTATAGTATTACTACTAGCGTTAGTGCCATATAAGACCTCCTAACAGCTCCACTCCTACAGCTTATACAGTCTACCCCCCTGAATGATTTTACAAATCTACAAGCCTCACTTTTTTATTCCTCCCTAACAGGCATTCGAGCCACGTAGACTAGCCACTATTAGAGAGCTATAAGGAAAATAAATAGGGTATATAGCGCTACAAAAGAGTATGTTTATTTATAGGGGAACTACTAGTAATATAAGGTACCTGTTAATCCTAGCCCCTGTCTCCCTTATTTCCCTGCTAATACCTAATTCGCTTAATTCCCCCTGTTATGTATATTTGTAAAATCATTCAAGGGGTATACTATAGTGACCGAGTACGTAAACGCGTAGCAACGGATTATTAAATACACAGTAGTAACTAAACCCAAAAAAGATAAGGTACCTCCGCCCGCGTTTTTACGTAGAAAAGTATCTCTTTAATTTCACACATATTTTAGAACATATACTATGCTTTCCTATGCGTATTCCTTATACTTACGCTTAATATTATTATTAGGTAGCTTCTTCCTCCTACTAGATTTAATTAGCGCTAGCTATAAAGGCTATAATAGTGGATTTTAGTGTTAGCGCATGCCTAAATATGCGTGAAATCAAAGAGATACCTTTTTACGTAAAAACGCGGGCGGAGGTACCTTATCTGTTTTGGGTTTAGTCGCTGCTGCGCATTCAATAATCCGCTCGTAGTGACCTGTTAGTGGCTAGTCCATGTGGGGCTTGTAGTCGTGTAAAATTAAACAGGGGGGAGACTGTGATTAGAGGCCCTTCGCAACGTGGAATGAACACTAGGATCGCAAGATTTCGCAGACATCATTCAGTGAACTTGGAATCACGAAAAGACCCAAGTAACCACGTTTTCAGCTCTGCGAGGGCATCAAGATCGTTTTGTATGGTTGCATAGGCCACACTCTCGTTGTGCCACCCTCTGGTACGTTTGATCGTTTTCAGTAACTCTCCTGGACAGTATACGCTACCAAAATCAATAGCAACTGGCGATTCGCTCTTGTCAATCATGATATTTGCAGGCGTTATATTGTTGTGTACTAGAACTAATGAGGGCAGGTGTCCCAGTGCGCAGCGCAGAGACTCAGCCCAGCCTTTCATATGATTCCGGCCGAAAGGCCGCGAAATAATTTCGCACATTTCAATCTCATGCTCCATCCATGCTTCGAGTTTTAGATTTCACAAGGGTGGGAAGGTATCGCAAGATGATCCCTCTACCGCTGGGGCCAGGGTCAGGCCGACCATCGTTCACGACATGCAGGGAAGACTGTGTCATTGACGCCCACAATATTTCAACTAGGCGTCTTTCAAGACCCGACAGCTACTGAAGAAGGTAACCATCTTTATGCTGTGATTTGCAGTAGCTTTCACGGGCTAACCAGGGCACATAGATGCTAGTCATAGTCGAGATCGACCACGGACAGGTGAGCTTCAAGGCGGGGGTATAATGTTCGAGGAAGAGGATGACGGTGGCCAGTTCTCGGGATCCGATATTGACGCCGAGGGCTATGCCAACTTACTGCTTTCGCTCGCTCGACCACGCAGGTACCTCGAGCAATTGGGGGCCGAACGGGGCTCTGAGTCGGAGGACGAAGAGGGGAACGGTGAGAGGGACAATGATTCTATGGATGGAAGCCCTCTTCGCCGTCCACCGCTGCAGTCGTCCGCATAGCCCAGGCGTGGCCGCCGTGGTCCTGCCCCAGGTACAGGAGGGCGATCAAGAAAATGTCAGGGAGAGACACGATTGTCGAGAGCGCAACGACGCATTCGGAGTCCAGTGATGATTCCACCGGAAAAGAATCAGCGGTTTTCCATGCACAAGATCCGGTGTGGAATGGCGACCTCGACCTCCACGTCTGCGCCTTGACGGACCGCCATAAGGCCACCCTGCGCGAGTTCTGGACTAAACTTGACGATGACTAGATGGAATACTGCAGCCGATGCCGCGAGTGTTGGTTTCGAATGGAAATTGATCATGGCGATATCTGCTCGCGTTGCTATCGAAAGGATGAGAAGCGTGGCCCCCAGAAGCCTTATTTCTTTCTGCCAAAAATCCACTTAACTTTGGCCCCCCCGCCCTTAACTGGATGATTGTTTAACCGACTCGTGTGGGTGCTAGGATTGGCAGGTGCCCGGCGCGGCGCCCCCATTCAAGGGGGACGCAAATTTCCCACCGGAGCTTTCAAATTTCCCACTGGACTAGCCAAATCACGAGGAGTCTCCACACACCCACTTTTGGTGCAGAAATACCTCTAAGGGTGTGATCCAAGTCGGCGCAGTCTCGTAAAAATCGGCGCAGTCTCGTAAAATTCGTCGTTTTTAGACCCACTGGCGCGGAATAATTAGCACCTTCCTAGACGCGTTTAGTAATTTTACATTACATACCCTAGGTAATTACTATACCTCTAAAAGCCCTTATTTATAATATATCTTTTAAGCAGGGGCTAGTTAGATAGCTAAAAGAGAGAAGCTATAGAAAAAAAGTTATATTTCTACTACTAGTATAGTAAAAAAAAGTACACTAAAAATTTTAGCATGCTCTAGTTAATTAGTGTACTCTATTAGCGCACTCTACCTCCCTTCTCTAACACATATTATTATAAAGATAAATTGTTGGAATCACAGGGTTCCTGACGTCAGGATCAATTGGATAGCCTAGGGAATAGGTATGATTCTTCTATTCTAGGCTTGGTATCTTGTTCGAAAGAAGAGAGGAAAAAGAGAGGCTTTTCCGGATCGTGAAAAGTGGCCACAAACGCAGAGCGTTTGTGGGTCACCTGACTTGTGAGTCCTTGCCCTATCAGAAGGCAGGCTTGTGGGCCACAAGTGGGGCTCCCTGCGTTGCGCGCGCGCGTGCCCCCGCGGCCCGACGTTTTGCCGGGTAATTGCGGCTGCGTGCCGCGATTGATATCATGCCTGTTCTAACATAAATATATAATTCTTTTCTTTAGAGTAATTCCTATTTAAATTAGTATAAGATAATAAGGATAATAATAACCTATACCTTATTATTATTATATTAACCCTTTATAATACTCTTTTATATAATAACTTACTATAAAATAATACCTATCCTCCTATAACTAGCCTTATAAGGCATAGTTTACTAATAGCCTTAATAGCTTTCTATAAGACTATTCTTTATTCCTCTAATTTATTCTTTAAAGAGATTTTTTATATGCTAAAGACTATATTTTTTAACCTCTATTAATAGCTTTAAATAATATAGGAGTTAAGCCTACTAAGTACTAGTTAGTTAAGCAAATAGTAATGGTTTTCCTATAGATTATTATGTTTAATAAGCTATAGCAAAACATAGCTTTTTATTTTAAAATAGCATAGTTATTAGTATTAAGGATATTCCATAGGCTAATTAATTTAATAAGGCATTTATATACTACTTTTGTTTATTAACTAGAGCTAGATTATATTTCTATATATATTATATTAGATAAAAGCAAACATAGGTTCTATAGTGTAATTAGTGTAATTAATAGTATATATATACCTATATTTATCCTAGTAGTAAAGTAGTAGTAATTCTTCTCTTAAAAGAGTAATATATCTTAGAATATACTAGTAGCTATAAACTTTAATAATAATATCTTTATATATATATTAGCAAGCGCTAAGGGATTAATTTATAATAGTCCACTGCTTTAAATTACTCTTACTTAGTTATTTAGAATACTAAGAAAGCGTTTTTACCTTATAGATATAGGATTTTATATATAAGCTAGGTTACTTATGCCCTTTATAGGTATTTAGTATTATTTATAAGAGAATCCTAATAATAAAGAAGGGCTAAAAATAAGGTCTAAACTCTTTAATCTCTAGTATACTTACCTTTAAGTTATAGTTAAGAAGCTCTTTAGGCTTTATAAGTAAAAGTTTAAGATAATTTACTATAACGCTACTAAGTATAGTTTTCTAGATTAGGTAAAGATTATTTATACTATAATAGGCCTATTTAACTTTATTTAGTTAGCTAGTATTATACTAGAAGAGCAAAATAGGCATAACTTAAAGGCTTTAGATAAGGAAAAACTCTAGCTTATTAAAAAGGCTTATAAGCTAGTAAATAGCTTTAACACAAGAGGAGGTCTAGTAGTGTAGTAAAGTATTATTATAAGGAGAGGCTTTTATTATTATTAGTAATACTAGTAAGAGAATAGCGTTAAAATCCCTAAGGATAGAAGTCTTTAATAAGGGAGGAATTAATAAAGAAGGGAGGAATTAATAAGGGAGGGAGGAATTAATAGGTAGGTAGCTATATTATTAGGCAAATAGCTATAAGCTAAAAGGGAGATGCCTTTAAAAGCAGTGTGAATTTATATAGGTAAAATACTAGTAATCTTCACGCCTAAGTTAATTCTACTATAACCTCGTTAAATTCCCACTTTAATAACGCAAAAAGCCCTCTTCTCTACCCTCTTCTCTACCCTTTTCTCTACCCTCTTCTCTACCCTCTTCTTTACCCTTGTCTTTAATCTCTTTTTACCCTCTTTAATAACGTAAGAAGCCCTCTTCCTTTACCTTTATAAGCTATGGCTAAAGTCTGTAATTATAAAAGCCACTTTATCCTCACTTCTAAGCTTATTCTAAAGCACTATATTCTTTAGATCTTCCTTAACCTAATTTATTACTTTTAATATCTAAACCATGCTATAGCTTTTATAATATAACTTATAGTTATCTAATGCCTTTTTAAACTCGCTTTCTAATAGGTTACTTTACTAGTTAACTATAGTATATACATAAGTATACTCTTGCTTCTAAACTTCAGAAAACACTAATTTAAGTGCTATAGAAATCACTTCTATTATTAATTAATTTACATTCTTCTTCTAAGTTCTCTAAATTAGTATGCTACTTAGGGTAGATCTACTAGAAGGTAATAATACCCCTCTAGAACTTAATAAGCTTATAACCTAACTAATTTATTCTAATATAAGAGAAGTAGTAAATTCTATTAATTATGCTAAGGCTAATAGGGGATTATCCCTATTAGTTAGATTAATAGTAGTAGGTCTAACCTAATAATTAGTATTATCCTCCCTTATTTTAGAAGGCTCTTATTAATTATTATCTTTATTTATTAAATCTCTAAGATGCTAGGCTACTACTATAAAGCCTATATTATTACCTACTTCTAAAATAGTATTACTAGCTAGTAAGTCCTTATAAAAGATCTTAGCCTAAGAATTATAGGTAATATTATTAGTAACTAAGAGTAGCTAGGTTATAACCTTTTTCCTAATTATACTATACTTCTTTTTAATTAGCTTAGTATTTATATTACTTATTTTAAGTATATAATCTATATTATTATATTATATGCCTAAATAACTTTTAGCCTTTAAAAACACTTACTAGTAATCCTATAAGCTATAATACTTTTACTTAATTAATTTTATAGTCTATTTACACTAAGGCTAGCGTTCTTAAATATTAGGGGTAATATCTTATATAGCTACTTAAGTTACGCTATACTTTATACTATTTAATTTACTATTAACCTATGCTTTATAAAGCTTCTATAGTAGGTAAAGTGTTTACTTATTAGTTTACCTTATACTAGTACTATACTAAGAAGATTAACTAGGCTATAAAGATCTTTAATAATAAGAAAAGAGTATTATAATAAGAAGAAGTAAGTAATTTATATTCCTTAATAATCTATTATTAACTTCTATATAGGGGAAAAGCCTTAAATAATTAAATTAAGGGGTTAAGGCAGTGAGATTTTTTTACCCCTAATAGTATAAAGTAATCTCTCCACCTGTCTCCATACCTAACTTATACCGAGTCCTGTCTCGAGTGCGCTAGCGTTACGAGACTGCGCCGACTTGGATCACACCCTAAGGTTTATTTTTTCCTCCCGTAACATTTCTCCCGTCTTATAACGCCTATAGCACCCGCAGCGCCCGCTTATAACGTCTATAATGCGTGCCTCTTCCGTATACCTATAACGTTCCTTCCTCCTATAATGAATTTTTTATCTATTATTATAACGCTTATATTCTTGCTAGAAGCCTCTTACCTTAAATTACTTATTATAGATTAGCCTCTTTACAAACACGAATTTGCCTTTTTTAAAGAAGCCTATAAGGCCCTAGAGCAGTAATAAGCTAATAAGGGCTGTTATAGGAGGAAAAAAAACCTTTAAGGTACCTCTGCACTAAAAGTAGGTATGTGGAGACTCCTCTCGATTTCGCTAGTCTGGTGGGAAATTTGAAAGCTCCGGTGGGAAATTTGCGTCCCCGCATTCAAGAGTCCTCTTACTCACTTACTAACCAATTAGAGAAAGGGGAGGATGGATTAGGTAGTCTAAAGTAGTAGTATTTTATGGAAACTTTTGTTGCGGAAGTGCCTCTACACTACAACCCCTGAATTATTCACAAAGATACATAACAGGGGATAGCGAGCCAATTAGGCGTCAAATAGGAGATAGGGTAGACAGGGGCTAGGACTAGTGGGTACCTTATATTACGAGCAATTTACAAGGAAAACAATGTATCTTTTAGTAGCGTTCTATACCTTACGTATCCCCCTTGTAACGCTTTAATAGCATACCTCACCCTAGGCGGAACGTAACTATAAGCAGCTGTTATTGGGTAACCTTATGTGGGGCAAGTAGATTTGTAAAATAATTCAGGGGTTGTAGTGTAGATGACGAATACCTAAAATGACCATCGTGTTTAGGAGGTTGTGGGCACACGCAAGGCTAAAAGCTGGGATTCCCCAAGTTTTCCCGTCCCATTGTGCCGGTCCCCCCAAGTTTCCCCGTGCCATTGTGCCGGTGCAACTTGCCGGCCCATCCTTGAACATGATGTGCAGTGCCTTGGGCTGGAGCTTTCAGTCGTATAACCCTTATAAACTTATCATGACTATAGTTCGCGTTTACAAAGAGACTAGTCTATGCTTAATCATTAAACGGAAAAATAAGGCTTCTTATCGAGCAATAATGCGGGCGTTGTGGCGATGAGGTGAAATTGTAGGGAAAAAAAAACCGTTGTGTTTAGGAGGTTGTGGGCACCGTACAAGGCGTGATGATTCATGCATCATAGCTAACATGTGAGTAGGTATATACATACGTAAGTGAATAAGCTTTTCGGGGGGGGTCAACCCCATCTGAGCTCATCGGAGGACATTGCGGATCTTGCATACGCATTGCGTTGCGTTTGCATTGCTCCAACACGTGAGCACCTAATTTAGCGGGCTCTCGCCATCGTCATGCATAGCATAAGGCACGAATCAGGTTTGTACCCAGTTCTGTCAGCAGTGGGGTTGGATATCTCACTGATTATCAACGCGCATGACGGCGTACTCGTCTTGGTCCCGAAGTGACGTACCTTACGGATCGCAGGCAGGAAATTGGATCGGAAATAGGAGCGTGGATCCGTAATAGAAGCAAGCAACTGGCTCATGAATAATGTAGTTGGAAAAAAAAAGGGCACACGCATCTATATAAACCATGCCACGAGTCCCGCTCTTTACAGGGCAAACATCATATCCTTCAGAATCATCAACCATGAAGTCGAGCGGACTATTTCTTCTCCCACTGGCCCTTCTGAGCATCGGCTCAGTGGCTCGCCCCGACAACAGCTCCCAATCCGCTCAATCCGAGCCTGAGAGCCTCATGGCTTGTAAACCTCGCCTCTCGAATGGTCCCACGGGACCTTTTAGTATCAGGGGTGATTGTCGAGGCTCCGATGGCAAACCGAGACGGACACTCGTAGTTCTCGCCAAGTGCCTCTCCAATGTGAACGGCGTATTGCGAGGTGGAGCGACGTGAGTTTCCTTACTGGATGGATTTTGCTGTCTTCGCACAAGAGCGACGTTTTACTAATCGCTTGCTTTTTTTTTTCTTTTTTTTTTTCAAAAAAAAAAAGTAACGAAACCACGTACGAACATTTTGTGGACACTTGTGACTATCGCAAGGGCTCCCTCAAAGGCTCAGTGTACAAGTGCAAGTGCAAAAATGACAAGGGCAAGTGGGTCCAAAATACCATAGATCTCGGTCAGTCTTCCTCTCGTGCGGATTTTTTTTTTTTTTTTTTTTTTTTTTTGAGTAAGTCTAGGCTAATCTGCAATACAGAGGGAATCATTAAATCTCATAACGGCCGTCTACTGTGCCATGATAATTATGGAGTGGTTCATCCCAAGGACGATCCCAACCCGACCCTAAAACAGGGCGACCCCAACTTCCCGTTCGACAGGATTAGGAAGAAGCTTCTCAACCCCCACCTTTTCAACAACTAGATCAAGCTCTTGGAACCTCTGTGGGTTTGGTACTTGGGTGTATGAGTGGTGCTTTTTTTTGTGCCGCCCAGCTAGAAGAGTCGGATTTTCTTCCATCCTAGACGCCGTGGCTTGGCCAAGTTGGCCAAGTAGCGGTTGTTGAGGTGGCTGAAATAGATGAATGAATACATGAATAGTTTGAAAAATAAACGTTGCTGCTCTTACCAAAGTCATCAAGTCCATTGTTGTCTGCCGTCCTTCCAAGTCAAATAAATGTTTCGACGCCGGGATGTGTGAATTTTTGACACCTGCCCCCCCTCTCTACTTTTTGCATTCACTCTAGCAAGTCAAGGCTATTGTCATCATTCGTCCCTTGCTTAGTCTTTTTCGGTGAGGTTGTTTGGCTGGAAGCGGTATCTGGCGTGAAATGCCCAGGATGGGACAATACACTTGCTCCTGGTCCCTTGACGGCAACGGAGATGCCCACAGTCTCGGTCATCATCACAAAACAATCGTGTGGCGCTCATCATGGGAGTAGCAATAGCCGTAGCCGTCCCGGAGTACCAGTCCGTCACCGTCATCGTGTCGTTGGCGACAATCTAGGGACCAGTGTACCCGGGCACAATAATTATTAATAAATAGCCGCCAATATAGATAATAAAAAGTCCATATACATCGGTCGGCACGCCGTGAGTGGTGCCCGAAACCACGGCAGAACCCCCAAAAATGACGTACGGGGTGGGCTGATGTTGCGGTAAAGAGGACACGAAGCTCCAGTTGTCGTCGTCGTGGCCGACACATAGCAGCCCTTCACGACAGCAGAGCTAGTGGTAGTACGAGAGCTATGTGAACAAGACACCCAGTTGTCGGTGAGCGTCTTGGTTGGACAAGCGCACCCGACATATGTGTTGCAAACGGTTTCGCAAGGGTTCTTCGGCCTGCATTTGTTGTGGCAGTCCGTGTTGGTTTCAATGGCGCATGTCGAAGTATCCTCCTCATCGCCGCCTTTGTCGAGCGTCCCGCAATTCTTCAAGCAGGTTGGTGTTGGTGCGTGCATTGTGAAGTGTATTCTCGGCTGGGTCCCATCGGGGGGAGGGGCAGTCGATGCAAAACAGGCCAAACGGTTTGAAGCATGGCGGCGTGGGAGTTGGAGGGAATTTGGGAAGATCAGGGAAGTCAATAGGCCTCAGTGGGAATGGCGTGGGGCCTGGTACAGGAATAGGACTCCAGTAAAATCCGCCGCTCTGAACCCAGAATGCCACCGGTGTTGTTGCTGTCGTGGTGGTGGTCGAGGTAGCGGTGTTGTCTTTCCGGGGCCAGCTCGTGGTGAGCTCGGTCGGTGTTGGCAGGCGACTGAGGCTTTCCACCTGGGCTTGACTGAATGTTTGCGTGATTGTTCCCGAAGTCACCGCAGTAGTGGGAAGGCTGTGGTAAACAATGGGTCGTGGATTCCGTGGTAGTTGGCGTTGCCCAGCCGGAAATGAAGTAGGGTTGCGCTGGCCCGACACCTGTGTAAGCTGGGAGGGTCAGAGTGGTCGTGGTTCCGTCCAGCGTGATTAGGATTGGCGGTGGTCTCAAGCTAGAAAGACACATGAGACGTCGTTGAAGTCTCCTGAGCAGAAATTGACCAGGGCCAGAAGCTGACCACAGATGTCGTGACTTGAAAACCGATTCCATTAGCCCACTGCGCACTGACTTGGCTCCGTGTCCGTGTTACCGGCCCTCTGAAGTTCTGGCGAGGCAAGAGAGAGGAAGGGGAAACTTACTTTTGGAAACTGTGATTGTTGTCACGGTGGTTACCAAGTTGACGGTAATAGTCGTCGTGATCGGAGGCAACTCGATCGTGGTGAGGAAAGGCATGGCGGACGGCGAAAGACAAGCATACACGGCGGCTAACACCCTATAGTTAGACTTGGCTTAAGAAACATAATTAAGCTGATATACATGGTCTTATGTCCGCTATGCCTATTAGGTCTAGTATTATTACTAAGATATCTGCCTATAAAGGCTAAATATCGTTCTATACAAAGCCCTAATCCTAAATTATAGATATTACTATTAAATGAAATATAAATAATAGGTCTTAAGTAGTATACTACTAGCTACCTACACGGAACCTAATATTTCCACTAACAAAGGCGAGATCGCTGAGGAAGCCACCAGAACGATTTTCCGTTCGGACTTGGGCTCGAGAACGACCTTTGGGTGTTCTGGTTTTGTCGCTGGACCGTTTGAGGAGCCTATCATTGTCATTTGCAATCAGTGACTTCCAGTCTTCACGTCTTCTAACATGATTGCCATGAAATACCTTGATCGGGAGCTGATTTGTGAGTGTTGCCTTCGTTGTTTACCATGTAGCTTGGGGCAGCCCATAGGAGTTAATGACAGAATGGACCACCTGTGAGTGTAAATATACCAAAGGTGGCCCGACTGGCAACCCATGCGCGAAATATGCTGAGGGCAGGGGAGGCAGCTCGATTGTCAACTCTGAAGGTGCGGCCGCCGCCAAAGGCATCGGGCCTGTCAGTACGAACAAGCCAATTCACCATGGAGACAAAAGCATTGCTGCTCTTTGGTGAGGTGGAAGAGGATTTCCGAGCTCACATCCAAACACTCGTACTCGGACTATAAGAAGGAAAGAATCCAAGCTTTGCGCGACGAACGTTAAGTTTGATGAAATGGTGCCTTCGTGTTGCAATATGCTGATCAGTGACCTAGAGTGCAACACAAGCTCGATTGGTTCGCGATGGGGCCTTACTTGGTATAGACAGAGAAGGGAGAAGAACAATATTAGGCGAACGGAAGCACGGACTTTGGCGGAATCAAATGGGTTGATGAGTGTCAAAAGATGGACAGATTTGAACTTGGGACAGGCCATAATGATGCCTTTGAGCATCATGCGGAGGCCTGGGCTCTGGACCACCAAGCAAATTACATGTAAATATTACAGGTACCTATGCCATTAGATAAGGCTGCGCATTATGATGAACCATTCAAGGGCATACGAATGACCCGTTTTGCCAAGAATTACGGGCATTGCCCATTAATTGCTGATACATATTGCATTAATGTTGCGTGTTATCATTGGGTGCGAAGCCATACCGGTTGCGTTAGCCAGAATGTGTCCATAGTTCCATATTATTCGACCCAATGATCTTTTCGGTTAAGAGTCTGGCGGGTTGCCCCTTCTTCGAGACATTGATCCAGCCACCCCTACCACGGGCAATCAACCCAGCGAGGCTCAACGCCTCCGCATGCGCCAAGTTGGCACATTGTGGAACCGTGAAAACGCAAGGACAGTTCTAGACTGCTTCAACGATGAAGATCAGGGCCATCTGCGCCTGACTGATCTCTATCCATCTGCTCCGTCGTGTCATGAGGCAGGGTGCTCAGTAATTGCTCGCCCTGCTGACTCCGCATGTGAACCCGGCCCAGGTGGCCTTGGTCGCAGTCATTCGCCAACGACCGCTTTTGCCAGCGCTAGGACAGTATATTATTACTCATCTATAAGATATGTCCGGTTTGCGCCATATAGGGCGTTGGGCTTTACTATCTGGGATCAACCTCGCCTAGTTGCTATGAGTCTGCTTGGTAGCCAGCATCTTATTAATGCTGTGGGGCTCGCCTATCCGAATATGGGGATATGTATGCATGGAAGAGCGTGTTAACACCTGAACGAACAGCTTAAAGAGCTAGAAGTGGATGAACGTGTTGCTTGGTATTAGACCGCGTCTCATTGCTAGTCCTATGCGGGGGAGGGCAATATAGGGCATTTTTCATATTGCTTTCCTATCACTGCAGCAAATTGAATATGAGCGGCGAAAACAACATGTTCTAATATCCCTGTACCCATACCTTAACAAGGTGAAGTCTTGGAAGCATCGTACGATCATGGGGCTACACTAATAACCTGTGCAAGTCCGAACCATATCTGTCTTGGATAATTAATTAGGAGAAAGTCTGCTTAACCAAGCAAAAAGTTACAAAAAGGACGTAGCAGTTTCAAAGCCATCTACTTTGAAGGCATCCTCAATTCTCACCGCTATCAATCAAGGCCCCAAGATCATTTTGACACAACTTCTCTGCTCATTTAACAACCCCAAAAAAAAGACTGACTACTTCGTGTTGCGATAAGTCAATCCATCCTGGCAACATGTTTCTCAACAAGGTCACAACGTCTGCACTTGCATTTGCTACCTTTGCAAACGCCTCGCCGCTCTTAGACGGCCCTGGAGCATGTGGTGAAACTGCCGACAAGATCTGTTACAATGCTGGAGGCGCAACTTCCCAAAACCTGACAGTCGACGACATTACCTACGCTACGCAATATCTCCGCTACATTGGGCAGACCAACGCTGGCACAGAAAAAGAATTCTACATAATGCCTCAAGCTATTGGCTGTACCGAGTGGTCTCTTACCATTCCCAGTGCAGGGTCGGTCCTTGCATTAGCCAAGCATATCAACCCTCGCATTAAATCAGCTGTTTCACTCCTAGACATCGCAGATGCTATTGATGGAGGCGAAAACACATCTCAAGATGCTAAGAATGCGGCAATTCTCGGATGCGATACGAATGGAGGTCAAATGGGCGTCACTGTTGACGCTAGCAATGCCCGGTACAACTCAGACGTTTACAAGGGCCTGAAGGCAAAGCCTGAGGGGATTGTCATCAAGCTCGTTAAGAACCCCAACCCTTACTTAAGAGACGAATCAATCTTGGAAACAGAAGCAGAGTCATAGCTCGGAGCTGGGAGATTTTTTGTATGCCGCGTTGATCGCAACCGACGGCGAAGCACACGCTTGAGGGCCTACTGTCAGACCTACACGCGCTTACAGTTGATAGCAAAGGAAAGTGATGGAAGCATCTGAGATCTGATGGTTAGATAGATAATATACTAGGTATATTGAGCCTCATTGAAGGTTCTCACTCAACGACATTAGTCACCGCCAGCTTCTTTCCTCGCTCAGTGCTTTCGATTAGTTTTGATGGGCCGAGCTTGGAGAGATGCTTCAATCAAACCTCGCTTTTGTTTAAATTCACGAATCGCAATTCAAAAATGCATAGTGTTCCACGACACCAAGTGATCTAAATCTCCTACAATTGAATTATGCAGCTGTTGACTATTGACCTGCGATCCTTGCTTGCTAGATCCCAAGAAGTAGAAGTTCTTTTTATAACAAGGCCATAGCAACGCTGGGCAAAAACAATAGGTTTCGCGATAATGATAATCCTAAGAGCATAGCTACAAGTGCCCCCTGTTTAGATCAATTGATCTTTTCCCTTGTTCAACATGTTTATGAAGTGCCAATATCCCTCGCCACGATAGGTCTTGACGTGATGTGACGCCTTGTGCGAGGGAGAGAGATTGAGGTTGTAGCCACACACTATCTACCAGGCTCGGGATACCATAGCATGTAAGGACGCCGTTTTCATTTCTGAGGATATCGTCTGTCTTCTACATTAGCCTAAAGAGTACCTTATGTTCTGCAAGTAAGAGACTAACCAAGATTTATAGATGTTTTCTTCAACTCGCCCCCCCAAGTTTTGCATTTGCAATTGTACACTGCGCCAGTAATGTAGCACGCATCCAAATCACAGGATTGACCAAAGTTACCACTTTGAATATGATTAGTAGAAATGCGAAGAAAGGTCGCAATAGGAATCTATTATAGCGTAGACACAAATCTGTTAAGGGTACTTACTTTAGTCTACCTTTTAACACACCGCGTATATTAACAAGGCAGTGATTAAGGTCCAGTTTTGTTGATCTCACTTTGCCATCTGTTTGATGACAGAGACCGTCGATGATATCTCGATGAGTTTCTTCCAGACTGTAATGACATGAAGGGGTGAAGTGATTGCGCGGCTGGAGTTCGGCAGCAATTTGTCTATCAAATGTCGTACCTGATAGAACACCACTGGGATAAGCCAAGCTAGTACTTACAGTAGCTAGCTGTAGAATAAACCAATAAGCGCTTAGCTTCATCTTGGTTCTTAATAAAAATCCCATCACAATGTGCGAGAAGAAAGAACATGACTGAACTCTTGTCACAGAGCATTGGACCTTTTTGTATTTTTATATGCTTACAGCTTCTGTCAAGAATCACTTTACTGCATAAGGTGTACAACTGCATTTGACTTCACATAACTATGATAGTACTCTAATATCAACATGGATTCTAATATCGAAGGAGAAGGGTTCTCCAAGTGCATTTGCAGGGACAATAGCGAAGACATCCACTTGTGACTGGATGTCTATGGTTCGACTTTTGTCAGGGCTCACGACCCATAACTTGGTATGGGTCGATTGTGCTCGTGCATGCTATGGAACAATCAACAACAGTAGCAAACTTCTGGTGAGAACACCATACCATGAGGCTGGGTCGACAAAATATGTGCTGCTCTACACCAAGGTCTAAGTATATAGGCTAATCTATTAATTTTACCTTATTATCTAAAGATGACTTATATAACTAATTCTATACTAAATAACTTATATATATAGAAGTATTATCTTATATAAAGGTATAGCTAAATTATAAAATTATAGGTAATTTAGACTATAGGGTACTAAGTATTACTTATAAAGTAATACTACCTTAGGCTAATAATAGGTTAAACTATAATATATATAATAAAAAGTAACTATAACTATAAAAAAGGGGTAAAATATTAGGAAGTAATATATTCTATATAGCTTTAGCTATATTTTATTAGAATTAGGTCTCTTACTTTAATTCCTATTAGTTATAAAGATATTATAAAATATAGTTAAGGTACTTTAACTTATAAAATATATAAAATATTAGTTTAGTTTTAAATCATTAGAAGTAATAATAAAAGTCTTATTTAAGGAAAAATAATGTTATTACTATAAAATTAGCTTCTAAATATATCTCTAAGTAAATCTTAGGTATTTAGTAGTATTTTCTAATATTAATTTTAGCCTTTAAAGTATATATAAGTACTAAATACCTATTAATATAAGGTAATTACTTAGAGTTAAAATACTATAATATAGGCTAGCCTATTTAAGAAGCGCTTTATTCTAGATAAATAAGCTTTACCTAATAATTCTATTAATAGCTTATTTATCTTAATCTAATAACTTTAGGGATTATCTAGGGTATAGTAAGTCTTAATCTTTTATTTAGTATTTATATTATTATATAATACTAGATATACTATTATAAGAAATACTATCTTTTTTAGTAATTTACTAGGTAGAAAATCCTTATAAGTGTATTATTATAATCCTTCCTTTTTTATAAGAACTCTAATTCTTTTTTTAAGTAATATTAGGTATAGTAAAAGAAGTAATTATATTTTAAAGATAGGGTATGTATTTTGATTATTATTGCGTTATAGATTCTACGCTGATTTTGCTACGAATTGCTCGGAATTACCTGGACTCACTGTACATACATAGCACATGTGGTGCGTCCCGCTTCATCGACGGAACATGTACATATGTACCTGTGGTCTAGTCTTTGCTCCTTCGCCCAACAAAATCGGGTCTCTTCTGAAAGACCGAACAAGCTAGCCGAGCTCTTTCGGAGTCTAGTCCATTGCATTACTCGTGCCATGCCCCACGTCTTTGGGTAAAAACGCGCGAAGTTGTTGCCTATTGGCAAGTCACTGCTTGCGCTGCAGTTAGCCAATGGCTATATGTAAAGATCGTACGCTGAGCGAAGCAAAATTGGGTCCCAAAGACCGGTTGGTTGGTTGATTGGTTGGTTGTATTCATTACGCCGGCTGGAAAACCTATTGAAATAAATTAAATATGCATGCAGCCCAAGAGGGTTGCATGCTGGCCCTAAGAAAATTAGGGCCCACGATGATTAAGCGACTTGAGAAGTCATGCGCTCAAGTTCTAGAATATGCGTACATACAAATGATATTCTCTATGGCTCTTGTGCCCGTGGTGATGAGTACTGTTTGATACGTCCTAGGGTTTGACTTTGTGCTCTTCTGCCTCCAATTTCGCAGAGGCGCGAATTCTGCAATTACCTCGGTTTCTTTTTTTTTTCTTTTTTTTTTTCACCACGCTCTTTTTAGGCACTCTAGATCAACGGCAATATGGCATTGAAGCATTTTTTCTATTCTCTTGTTGTTTTTGGTGGAGACGCCATCGCGGCATTGTCACCAATCCAAGTCAAGGTTAGATCGCATAGTCTGTCCAAAGTTCGATTCCTGCTCTAACATGTCACCATATGCTAGGGTTCCAAGTTCTTCTTTGAAAATGGGACTCAATTCTTTATCAAAGGTGTAGCCTATCAACAAGAGGCTGCTCATGCCGCGACGAACGGTGTCGTCAAGTATGTCGATCCACTGGCCGATAAAAAGTCATGCGAGCGAGATATCCCACTGCTCAAAGAACTGGGTACAAACCTCATTCGTGTGTATGCAATTGATCCAAAGGCGGACCATTCTGCTTGTATGGAGCTGCTTCAAGACGCCGGCATCTATGTTATTTCTGACCTTGGCGAGCCTTCTCTCTCAATTAACCGGGAGACTCCCCAATGGAACACAGAGCTCTTCGCACGGTACCGAAGGGTTGTCGATGAGCTTACAAAGTATCCAAACGTGATTGGTTTCTTTGCTGGCAATGAAGTCACCAATGCCTGGTATAACACTGGCGCTTCCGCATATGTCAAGGCTGCAGTTCGAGATACCAAGTACATAAAGGACAAGAACATCAAGCGATGGATTGGAGTGGGATACGCTGCCAACGACGACAAAGACATTCGCAACGAGATTGCCAACTACTTCAACTGCGACAAGGTGGAAGATTCTGTTGACTTTTGGGGCTATAATGTCTACTCATGGTGTCTTGAGAGTAATCTCGAGCGATCCGACTATGGCAAACACGCTGCTTACTTCAAGAACTACTCCGTGCCCGTCTTCTTCGCCGAATATGGCTGCAATGAGCCCAAAGGCGCAGAGGCTCGTATTTTTCAAGAGACACCAGCGCTGTACTCTGAGCCCATGTCCAGTGTCTTTAGCGGTGGCATTGTCTACATGTACTTTGAAGAACAAAATGATTTCGGTAGGTCTCTTTCGCGAACTCTCGAGTCTATTTCTGTGTTTGTTTGACACAACGCTGATTGTTTGAACTCAGGCCTTGTCACCATCAAGAATGACCAGGCCATCAGGATGAAGAATTTCGAGGCCTTGAAGAAACAAGCGGCCAAGTCCAATGCTAAGGGAGTAGGCATGGACCAATACTCCCCAGATAACAAGATGGGCGACTGTCCCTCGTTGTCATCCAATTGGCAGGCTAATAAGTCACTCCCTCCTACACCGGACCAAAAACTTTGTGACTGCATGGTAAAATCCAGGAGATGTGTACCCAAGAGAGACGTATCCTCTGATAAGGTTAGTAAGATCTTTGGATATGTTTGCGGAGAGGATAAGGTAGCTTGCGCTGGTATTGCGGGTAATGCTACAATGGGTGTTTACGGAGCCTATAGCATGTGTGACGAGAGGGCCAAGCTGGCCTATGTTCTGGATGCTTATTATAGTCGTCAGAAAAGAGCAGCAAATGCATGCGATTTCGAGGGCTCGGCAGTAATTCAGTCCCCTGCTAATGACAGTTCCTGTCACGACGCTTTCGCGAAGGCCAGTGGTGTAGCAAAAACACTGTCCATTAATGGGACTTTGCTGCTTAGTCTGCTCTTGGTGGTTTCGTTTCGGTTGAGAATTGCGTGACTGTAATACAATTTCGGACTTTGTTGGAATAATATAATTTTAATACTCCGGGCTTATTTCAAATATCACTTGCAAACGAAAGACATGTCCTTTAAACGTTGATTTGTGTCACATTTAAAGCTTATTCAAGCATATTAGTGTAGTAGTACTTGATGAGCATGATTTTTTTTGGCTAAATCTTGTTAATCATGATAACATAGCCAGCCGTACGGGCCCTCGCTAGTCTGGTCTGGTTTTGGTTCAACAAGACCCTAATTACATTGCATTATCTAATGATAGGTGCTGGCCGCATTTTCTAGAATAGAGCCATCAGCCAACCTGCATTGAAACATGCTTGATTACTCAGTCAACCACATTGTTTCTTGTAAGCCAATTGTGAAGTCCCCGGCGTTTGTTTATTGTATGCAACATGACTAAATCCTGCAGATCAGTCTTCGTCTTGCCAAGTCCTGGCCGTTATCATCATCTAAGTTGTATATTTCGTTTCTAGCTCTCCCTAGCCGACTCGGTCCTTCCGCGATACTGTAAGTGGAGCTAGGATTCGAAAACATTTTCATCTTACGTGTTTGTTGTATCATGGCTATTGCGAGAACGTTAGTCCCCGGCTCAAGCTTAACCTCATTAGAACGCAAGGCAGTTTCCCGCTCGGTTATTCTGTTCAACATATTGTTAGCGGTATCGCGAAGTACACTTAATGGTAGCAGTAAGTCATTTATTAGTTACTGAAGTTTACTCAAATTAACAGTTGGCGTATGACAGGGAGTGGAAGCAATCAACTAACGACTTTTTTCACTTGCTCTTTCCCTTGAACATTACATAAACTTTAACAACACTCTGCCCTAGAGCATCTTGGCTTACTCGCACTGAAGCTATTGCACAACAACAATCACTCTCTTAATCTTTATTAAATGAAGGAGTTACAGATCATCCTGACTGGTTTTGCAGCTTTAATCTCAGCGTCACCGATTGATCAAGATGCCACGACCGACCTCCAGCTTCGTGGGGAACCTGCTAGCGGCTGTTACCCAGCGTAAGAACCTACTACAAAGAAAAACGTTCTTACTTTTGTCTAATGTGTTTTCTAGCGCTGCTCCCCGATGCTGTGTGCCTACAGTTTGTCAGTGCGCTAATGGTATGTTTCTATAATATTTGTTGTTATAGACCAAAGACTCATGTCCCTTTGCAGGCTGGATTTATCAATGAGACCGCGATAAGTACAATGCAGGCGGCAATGGCTGCGATCCTCCCGGGGCAATCGTTGCGAAGGATGACATGGGATTGTTCCCAGGCTACTGTTGTTGGTGTTATATGGTATTGGATATTTCAGCTATTGAAGCAGCTAGGCCAAACGGCCAAAAACGGAGTGCTACAAACATGTGTTCCAGGCTTCCCTCATGCCACAGGATTGTCTGGGGATCCGAATGCGAATGCCTTCGCGCAGTCTCAGACAAAGAAGTGTCAGCAACTTTACACAAGGGTGATGCAAGGGACAAGAATTGGGGCAAGTGCCGTCATACTTGAGCGATTGATGTCTTCGGGCCTGCTTCAATTTTCTCATGCTCAGAGACAACAATCCATGACGTCTTTACTAAACATGACGCGAGCAAATGGCCAACATCCGTGTTTGCACGTGCGTGTGTGTAGAGGACATCTACGAAACCGTCTTCCACAGCGGCGATCATCGACGATTTTCTGACATGATTCACCGGGCCAGGGAAATACATTTGCTCCGTGCTATAGAGTGAGTGAACTTGCCACGTTGGATCCCAGGTACACGTCGCTGAAAAGGAAGAAAAGGAAGGAACACCCCGAGTTTCATTAATATGAACATGTGGACTGGTTGTCTATTTATTGTTGACTTTATACGATGCGCTCAGGACTCTCTCCTTCTGCAACAACGGGAACACTCAGTCCTCGTTCTGGACTCTGAAGTACTAGTTGCTCGTGTCGTCGCGCTTTCAAAAACTCGGCTATACTCTTGATCAGTATAAACCAACCAGCCACCATGAGAACATATGCCATCCACTCGCTCCCAGTAATCGTAGCAGGGCCGCCGTCGGTGACTTCGCCAGACGTGAATTCGTGCGAGTTTGGGTCCGGGGGATCGGCATATCCGTCTGGACCGCGCATGACGGGTGCGCCACCGCTTCCAGAATCTTTCATGTAGAAGCCATATTGAATCAGCGTGATTCCCAAACCAGCGCGTGAGCCATTCTTGGCAGCGTGTGTCGAGTGCAACAAGTATGTGAGCAAGAAGCCAACCAGTTGAAACGATGTAGAAATCATGCCGTTCCATATGAATGAGAACACAGAGCCGACTGGCATTCCATCAATGTAGACCTCGTCCAGTCCGCCTAGTCCTGGGGCAAGGATGGTGGTTTCCCAGTATGGCGGCGCTGCGTCAGCTGCTGCTTGTTCGTAAGACTGCCCGTCATTAGCGACCATATTCATCGGGAACAGAAACAAATACGACATCTTACCGGAGGCATTTCGTCCTTTTCGGCGTCTGTTCGCTCGGGCTTCGCAGAAAGGTTTGCAAATACGCCGTCAGACCCGACACCGCCCCCAACGACACGTGTTCGGGAGCCTGAAGATGCATTCTGTTGTTGTTGTTGTTGTTGTTGTTGTTGTTGTGCTGGGAGTAGTGAAAGATGCGATGACCCATCACCAACGGCTGGAAGAACTGGCGAGGAAAATGTCGCTGTTGTGTTATTGTGCCTCACCAGGCGTTGTCGGTCATCAGCGTCGTCGTCGCTTCCATCACCCTCGTCATCAAAGGCATCAGCCAGATCAGGGTCGACCTGATTTCGTCTGGTGAGCGATGAAGCCCGTGAATGAAACGAGGGAGGCGGAGAGGTAGGAGTCGGGTGCATCGGTTGGGGATCGAGGGACATGCGAACATCATCGTCTTGGTCGTTGACCTAGTCATGTTAGAACAGCACCTCGCCATTCCCCGGTGAACACGTCGAAACAAATTCAAATGCATACCCTTTCGTATCGTCCAGGCCCAGGCATCATGAGATTTGATGGAGCTTGGTCCGGTAGAGTCTGGTCCTCGGTGGGGAATGCTGGCACAATGGATAATAGACCCAATCGAAAGAAGGTTGCAGTAAAGCCAGGAAGGCTCAGCGACGACAGAAAGAGGGCGAAACGAAGGACAGAAGAAACAAGAGTGCGAGCATCAAACCAGGACAAGGTAGAAGCACAAAGGCGCAGACTCGAATGAAAGGATCCGAGCAGACGTCGACTAGTAGCAAGGGTAGGTAGTTTGGATAGATGAGGTGTCGAGAGAGAGTCTGGGGGAGGCCAACTCGAGCACCGTGACCGGGTGGCGGATGGAGGCACAACAAGCGGTTTAGCGGACCAGTTGACCCGGGTTGCACGCTACGAGCACTGTGCCAGAGTGGATTGGAAGCCCCTGGAACATGTAATGTTCCTAGTCCGGATGCGCGCAAAGGGAAAAAACAACCAATCAGCAGGCAAGTCTGGCAAGAAAGACGTAGCGCATACTGTATGTCTGTTACACATTTACACAGTACGACGCATTGAGATTCTGCATGACATCCCTCGACTGATCCGTACATAGACCCACCAAGCCTACGTACATTGTACATACATGCATACGATTTCTCTCTGATACTACTCCGTCCGTACACGAATCCCGAGCGCACCTGGTGCAATCAGCGTCGGCCACAATGTCTCGCTCAATAGCGGTAAGCTCTCTCCAAAGGATCCAAATTCCGCCTCGCCAGCAGTATGGTACAGCAACTCAGCAACTGATGAGGAGACCCAGCGCCGTATATATGTCGATGCCTTTGCCAAATGGCCCAAGCAAGATCTACGACCAGATTACCAACTCCAAGATGTCCTTCGCACAGCGGTAGAAGAGCGCTACAAAAGCTTCAAGCCTGAGATGGAGGCTGAGGAAACTTTGAAAGCAAGGGCGTTGCAGTTTCTCGTGCAAAACAAGTACAACGACAGGGTACGAGCTAGTCACTTGCTCAGGGACAGCGCATAGCCGGCAGATGTTGAGAGCTAACGTTGTGCGCAGTTCAAGCTTCGAGGGCCGATGCTGGAGCCTAAAAGCCAACCGACTTACTTCCATGACTTGGTAAGAGAGATCGAAGAGGCCCCAAGAAGGACATGGCTTGAGCGGCTGGGCAAACGGCTGTCCGGCATGATTCGGTTGCAATGATCACCCCGTGGGTGTGCATGATTCGATTTTCGGCGGCGAGACGATACGGCAACAGGTCGATAAGCGAACAACTTCGAACAATACATGAAGTTATTAGCCTCCCAAAGCCTGGGAATTACACGCGAGTTCTCTCTCGATCACGCATGACGTCATGTAAAATGTAGGATATATACGGATACAGCGGACAGGGTATTGAACCTGCTTGATGTTGCATTAGTCTATCAATGGATGTATCAACAATTAGTAATCATGTAAAGCGTCTTCTGGTGTGACAATCTCTCGGATCATGGATGGCACTGCGACATGGTAGGTACATAGAAGACGCTACAACGCCGAGACCCCAGAGCAAGGGCCAAAGTAAACAAGACACGGTGACACGGCGCGCCGTCTATCTACTCGACTAGATGTATTTCATCTCCGGATCCAACTTGTTAAAGAGATCCATGCTCTTCTCGTACATGGTGAACACGATCCCACCGCTGAGGACCAATCTAACCAATCTGGGCAATGCGCCGCTCCAGAACGTCAACACACCTTCCTGCTTAAAAATCATGCCTGCACACCTGAATGTATTGCCGTACTGCTGTCGTGCCTCGATACTTTGCATACGCGTCTTGATCGTGTCCAGGGGTTGCGTCACAAAGACAGTGATGAGGCCAGCGACACCACCGATGCCAAATGTGCCCACAGCACCCAGCTTTTCCCCCGGCGCAGTGTAGGACTCGGCCATTTGCTTAAGGAAAGTGTATGAGCCGAAGCGAGTGGCACTGTTGGCCGCCTGGCGGGCAGTGGTGGGAATGAAGCCTTGAAAGAAGCCTCGAATGCCACGCTCGCGAGCGATGACGGGCACGGCGTGAAGAAAACCGCGCAGTCGTGGCTTTGCAGACTTCCTGTCATCTATGCTGATCAACTGTTAGCAGTCGCTTCTAGCTCCGCCAAATTTTCAAACATGGCATACAGCGTCGTCTTGATGCTCTCAGTCGGCGTTACGGCTAGTAACGACTCCGTCACTCCAGCGCCAAATCCAGCGAGTACCGTTCGGGGACCAGACAGCTTGCCATTCTCATCAGCCAACAGCGTCTTGTACTGGTCGAAAGCGACGAATCCTGGTCATACATTAGCTTTCGGCAGCAGGTCGTCTACAGCGCGTCACCCGCCAAAAAAACGTCCAACGTACGAATGCCTGCTTTGGCGGAGTTTCCGATGATCAGAGTCGTGCACCCAGCATACCATTGCTTTCCAAATGGCGGCCACGGAAGTTTCTGGCCTTCCGCCAGTCGCCGGTTGAGCTGGGATCGTGTCTTGGCAACTGTTTACACACAATTAATGCTTGCCTTGCGGTCCAGGCGATGCGCATCTAGTCTTGGTCTTGAAATGCGTCGCGAGAAGGGGCATGGCCATGCATACACTCGGCAGGATAGGTAATTGCTTCAAGACAAGACTCGTCAGCATATTCAATGTCAAAAACCCTCGAGTAGCTTGGGGAGGAACAGATGAGACGTACCGATTTCGATGGCTCCAGCCATGGCGCCAGCCAGCACAGATCGCGTAGCACTGGGGCGCTTCTTCTTCTCCGGCTTGGCAGGATCTTGCGGTAAAGAAGCCATGGCTGCGAGGATGTCTATCGAAAACACGGCGTCACGGTCACGGGGGACGTTGGCGAGACTTGGAACGAGGGTTCTTGAAATTCAATGGCTTATTAAATGGCTTACTTTCGGGACCCATGTGCTGCTGACGACCAAAGATGGCCGACCACGCGCACCGCTCGGCAGAAAGTTGGGTCCGATGCCGCCCGCTTCCAGCACACTATAATTACCAGGTCGGCGTTTGTATTCCGAATACATGTTGTATTACGCAGACCTTCTTCTCACAACGTTGCCCGCCACAACTGACCCATACAGTCAGTCCTGTGACAAAAGCATACATCTTATGAAGAATGCCTGTAGAGATACCAGACGATATCCCAATATTTCCATCGGTGACCCATCTTGCCCCGGGCACCCGCTCGACGTTCCCTGTCCCAGTAAGCTTCAAGTTGGAGGTTCAAGGCAAACCCGTTCCCAGCCTGACCCGTAGTTGAAAGTCGAAATCCCTAGATTCAAGATATCCAAGATCCATGTTAGCGCCCCACCTGCGCGAGTTCTTAATAATACAGTCTGCAACCTTTCTCATTTCCTAAATAGACGTTGCTCTTATGCGACTAATAAACTAACTTGTGAACCACTCTCAAGGCATCTTAACAAGCAACTCAACCATCTTAGCGGCCATGGTGTAACGGTTAGCATGGCTGATTTCCATTCAGCCGACTCGGGTTCGACTCCCGATGGCCGCAGGCAAGCATGTAGTAGGTGTGCTCAGCGGCACGCTCTTTTTTACCACCTTCTAATATTTACGCCGAAAATACATTCGTATTGTAGCAAGAAAGAGCTAGTGGTCGACTTTTGTTAGGCAGCGTAACTTTCACAGCTAACCCAAAGGCCTTGCCTAGACTCAATAGACTGCAAACCAGTGACTTAAAGCTAAAGATAGCATTTCTAAATGTAGTCCGCGAGACGGAGACGAATAATTGAAAATGCATTGGCCACTGCCGATGAAAAAAAAAAATTATAAAAATCATACATAATAATTAGAGCTTCCTCGCGCTATTGGCTGGCCACTGTTAATAGTGTTAAGATGACTCTAGCCACGTTGAATGATTTGGCACACATTAGGGTAAGATACATGTATTAGTCCAATCCGATTTTAGGCATCTACACGCCCCTTGCTGGTGGCATACACCATAAACAGGGGAAAATGCAAATTAAACGGAAATCTATGACTTTATGAAAATTTACCACTAAATTTAGTTAGCGCATCGTTGATAGTTGTGCACTCTGCGAACTTCGCAAAGTTTTCGTGGATCACACCCTAAGGCGCACACCTTCTCAACCTGCTATCATAGCCTGCCACGCTGGAGTGTGTGACACTAGGCCTTCAGGGCTAGGCGCACACATACATATATATCCTAATCTAGTAAGCTTTAGTTAATATACCAAGTGCCCTTATATGTCCTTACTTTAATTATCAACGGGATCTTCAGCGATCAGCGGGATTAACAATAAGAGGGGTCATGATCAGAGGAGATCGATATTAGAAGAGATCAATTAATGTATCATTCGATAAGTGACGGAAGGCATGACTGATCAAAAGACTAAAGACCTGTCTGACAATCAAAGATCTTGACGATCGAATTGAACAATGACCAGAGCTCCTTATGATGGACCTGTCCAACGATGTTAATGACTGGGATAATTCCTACCTCATGTTCTTATTTCACTAATATAGGTTTGTCCTCGGGCTACTTTATATGTATTTCTCGTTAAATTTAGCTCTTATACTGGTGAAAACATGTAATCCTGAAGCCATCTTGCGGGAGACCGTTGGCTATAGCTGCTTCCACTTCCGCGTGGACGATTGAAGTGACCTAATGAAATGGAGGGCAAAGTCCTTGAGGAAATCAAGAAGTTAATGTATCTTGCACGTTTATCGGATTGTTCCGGGTGGTGAGACGAGCATATCCTCGAATGTCCTTGAGCGCACCGAGGCTTCGTCCCATCACATCAAGGGTGAGAAGATTCCACGTTGCATAGTAGTTGCTTGTACATCGTGTCTGGCCCGATAGGCTGACGCTTGTCTTTGGGTTGGACCGCTCCGAGCATTTGTGTTAATTGACGGCATGTGTCACCGGTTATCGTATGTTTTATCCGTGATTAATACATACTTTCAGATGGTGTTGCTAACTTGCATGGCAACATGTTTTGGTAACGAAATGCGGTCTTCTTGGTTCCCCATTGAGGAGTGGAACCTAGAGTCAAATAGGCAACCTCCCACCACTGCCCAGACACTACGACGGTTAAAAGCCGTTCATCTTCCGTAGTATAGTGGTCAGTATGCAAGCTTGTCACGCTTGAGACCCGGGTTCAATTCCCGGCGGGAGAGTCCGCTTTTTTGGCTTCTTGGTCAGATCCTTGCTCATTTTTTTTTTAACCCGATCAGTGTCTCCGTAGCAGGACTCGGCACATGGCTCCCGCAGCACGCGTTGTACTTTTTTTACTAAATATTACCGTACTGACCTGTCCCTCATTAGTCCAACCTTCAACGCTGACTTGGATTCTGTGCTTGTCCATCCAGGCGCAATCGGAATTAGCTCAGGCGCAGCACGTTGTTTGCTGTCCTTTCCACAGTCGACCTTATACGTTGGTTGGTCTTGGACAAGATGGAAAAGCTCGGCAAGACAGCTGACCAAACTGGCGCTTGTGTCCGATAACGACCGTCAATACTTTTTGCCCGTGGACACGACGCATGCGCTTGCTAATTCCACACAGTCAGTCATTCATGTCGGACGACTACATTTGTTGTCATGGTGTCCGCCGCGTGACATTCGATTCACGGCTACAAGCACTTGAACATGTTTGTGGCGGGCCATTGGCCCATTGCACTACTGCACCTCGGTCGGGCATGAGTCCAAGAAATTCGGGAGTGGGTAAGGTAACTTGTTGATAATAAGGTTTTTCTTGTTGACATATCTGTCCGCTGGCGTCCCGAGATGTCGAACCCGGCTAGCCAATCCAAGCGCAGACATGGCTCCCCCTTTTGGTCCACGTTTCCTTGATCTCAAACATGATTCGGCATGCCGGCAAGATCTCGCCAAGTGGCGCGGGTGACTCATAAATCCAAACACAACACTAATAATAAGTGAAATGCATCGAGGTTGGAATTTCCGCACGTCTTGATGCTGAAAAAACTGGGCCAGCATGTGTCACACTTCCATCTGGATACTTTACGCCCGTCCGCCTTGGTGCGCACTAGCAACTCCTGGCCTTTTTTTGGGCTGTAGAGAGGCGATCGTAAGTTACTGCCGCGATGGCTTCGTTGGTCAGTGAAGCTCTTCGCGCCATCGTGCCATGCTAACTCGACCGCGTGGGAATCTTGGTCATCCCAACAAAAACTAGCTGGCGCTCACGAGAACTTTTAACCAAGCAGCAGGCCGGAATGCAGGTAGAAAGAAACTTTGTTGAAGTGGAATCAGAAAACAAGGTTGTAAATAACCTAAAACGCAGCCGTAAAAGTTTCGTCTAAGCCAACAGGCAGAGTGCCGGCGAATCACTATTAGACTTTTTCCACCTTTTTTTTTTTTTGGCCCCCTTTTCCCAGGCACAATGCTCAAGTTGAATGTGTCTCATGTCTGGTGGCTGATGGCAAGGAGACGGACGACTAGACGACGCCTTTCCAGTTATCGCCATCCAAGGGGTGCCTCTTTTGATATTGCGATTGCGCTTGCGGGTGGTGGGTGGTGGAATAGATAGATACATTGTACATTCGCAAGCCCTTCTTTCATCTAGACGGCGTGTAAAAACGAGTATATAAAGAGTCGCTTTATCCCATGGAAAGAAAGAAAGACTCAAGGCAGGCAGGCCTTCATTCATTCATTTCTACTCTTTCCCCCCTCAACGAGCCGACTGCCTTTGTCGCCGTAGGTGACTATACAACAACCATGGCTTTCGTTAGCACACTCATTGGAATGGGTTCCATCGTCGGCACAGCCGCTGGCCTTTCCTTCTTCTCTGGCAGCAGCTTGGGTTTCATCGCCTTCGCCCTCGACAAGGCTATAGTGCCCCCCAGCCATGTGATACACTACAACTTCAAAATTGGTCTTGACGGCGCAGGCAGCAACGAAGGCCTTGACCCCCTCGAGGGCGCCGGCGGCACCGCGCCCGACATCCGGGTCTTCGACAATCATGGGCAGTTGATTGGAAAATCCAACAAACGCGTCACGTGTATTGACGGGGAGGACAACTGCATTCACAGAGTCCACCCCATCAAGCAGCAACCTTCGTATGCGCTGCTTGTGGGAAGAGGAAACGCAGTGTGCCTTGCTGCAGTCGGCGTGACGTACCCTGGTGGTGATCAGTATGGCTGGGTCGGAAATTGGGCACATACCTGTTGCCAACCATGGTGAGCCAGCCACAAAACACCATGTTTTTTTTTTCCCCTACAATGTGGCAAGCAAGCAAGCAAGCAAGCATCACGTGTGACGAATTTTGACCCCGTGACTACGAAACTAGGTACTACTCGGACATTGACGCACAGATGGAAAATGGTACGGTGAAGCTTGATTGCGTCTGGCTGGGTGCCAAGGGCTACAAACGAGGATACTCCACGGGCATTCGAATCCACTTTCCCGAGTTCAAGAAGGGCTTTGCTGGCAATGGAAACGATGAGCAATAGTATGTGTCCTGCCCTGTCTTGTCTTGTCTTGTCTTTTCCTTTCTATTGCTCAGGAATATCCATGATTTGGGCACATCTTCTAACAGCAACGTTCCATGAAGCTACTGCAAGGGAAACAACACCGCCCTCGCCTTTTACAACAACAAGCATCCCAAGTACTTTGATGGCTCCAACAGCAAAGAGAGAGCGGCGGCGAAGAAGGCCGAGAAGGAGGCCAAGGAGGCCAAGGAGGCCAAGGAGGCCAAGACTGCTCCTGCGCCACCACAGAGAAGATCAATGGTCATGGAGACGCGCTCCATCCAGTCCTATCACCATGGACACTCCGCCTCCTTCTTGTGCGAGAGCAAGACTTCTGTGGGACCCAGCTTGGTTTCGATCCCAGAAAGGAACTTCTGCCACATGCCTGACAAGAAGCTTTACAAGTTCTGTGAAGATGTTGAATCTGGCCCATGCTGGAATCACGAAACCCACAGCTTTGATGCGAAAGGCGCTGGAGCAATTCATGCTCGAGCAGCACTTCCAGTCATCAAGTTTGACGCACCACTTATCTGGGGCAAAAAGTAGAGGGATGTTGTTGTTGTTGTTGTTGTTGTTGTTGTTGTGTTTGGAAATGTGCTGTTGTGTTTGGAAATGTGCTGTTGTGTTTGGAAATTTGCTGTTGTGTTTAGAAATGTGTTGTGTTTGGAAATGTATTGTTGTGTTTGGAAATACCTCATCTCACTGCTTTTTTCACACAGAACCTTCCGGGCTGTTGGTTGGTCCTGAAGATTCTCATTCCCTCGGACACGCAAGTAAGTCAATCATACTTTGGGCTTATGCTTGCCAGGCAGAGTAAGGTGAAACTCTGAGTAAGCAAATAGCATAGCCATAGATTAGAGTCGCTAATAATTAATTTTTTTTTTTATCTTCACCTCACCTCAGCTTTGTACCGTGTAGGACTTGACCAAAGTCTAGTATGACGTGATATCAACAGTAGTAGTGATGGAAGTTTGTCCACAAATGCATCAATCAATTCGTAAATTATTCAAGCCGTGACTCATGTACAACAGTACAGCGGCCCGTGCTCATCAGGTGTCCGCGAATCTCTCTCATGGGACTTGAGTCTATTCTTATGCCGCCTGCGCCTCGGAGAACCACGGCCTCTATTCCGGGCACCAGCACCACCAAGCCTTCTCATATCATTGTTGCTGCTGCACTGGTCTAGCACGGGTTGAGGGCTCAGCAGGCCAGCGTTTTCTCCAATCAGCTCCCCAAATATAGATGATGGGGATGAAGAGGATGAAGGCTCCAAGAACGCCCGCGTATATACTAAACGTCTTCAAATAGCCCAGATCGGCGACCCATTCGGAGACCCGGAAGGAAAGCACAAACGCAATAAGACAGCGAAAAGACGCAATGTTCACAAGCGCAGGGCCGGCCATCTGGGGATGGGACTCCAAAACGTACACAATGCCAATGGTGTTCGTGGCAAGAAAGGCAAAGGCAATCATGCCGATGCCGAGAAGAAATACCATCCAATGGAACTTCTCGGGATTGTCGCCAGCGAACCCGAAGAGAAGACAGCCAATCAAACCCATAACACATGGGAAAAGGAGATTGAGAGCCTGGATCTCGGGATCGCGGTTGCCTCGTTTCTTGGCCAGCCAGTTGGCGAAGCGGTCGGCTCCCCATCCAGACACGACGAAGGAGGCGACGGCGGCAAAGATGACGGGGAACAGGCAAAACCCCAGATGATAGAATGGCCAGCTCCATGGCGAAGTCAGCAGCTGGGGGGCGATGGTATAACCAGCCGCGAGAGTGGCGGCAATCACGGCAGAGTTGAGCATGGTGATGAAGAACAAATGAGGATAGAAGAATGTGCGCAGACTGTCCCACAGGGCCGCGAACCCTGCGTTCCAGTCGGCAATGCCCTGGTACAGCTGAAGGTCCTCCTTCCAAGTACGGGCGGGATACTTCTCAAAGTCGATATCTGGACGGTTTTGACCGGGTCGGAGAGGGGTTGCGGGAATTCCTCCTGAAAAAAAAAAAAAAAAAAAAAAAAAAGACGGGGTTAATTTCCATTAATCATCCAACGTACTGTCCAAAGTTGCAGAGCTAAACTCACTGTGTTCGTCATCTGATCTCTCGAATTTCGTCTCGGGCAGGACAAAGAACATGATGACCAAAAATAACAGACCAGCACCCGCGGTCACGAAATAAATGACTCTCCAGCTCGCATGTCCGATAATGTACGGAGCGGAAATACCGAGAGCCACGACAATCAGGCCCTTGAGAAGAAATTAGCAAAAAAAATTCAAATGTACCTGACGCAACTCGTGTCGCCGCCCCCCCCTTTTTTTTTCTTTGTGAGAGATAAAGAGTTGGTCTCGCATACCTGCATTGCAAAAACAACGCTAATGGCGGCATTTCGTTGATGGTAAAACACAATGTCCTGAATAATGAAGGGAATCAAGCTTTCAACCGTGCCGGCACCCAGCGCTTGAATTACACGGCAAGCTAAATGTGCCCCCAGAGAATGAGTGAAGCCCGATGCCACACACCCAGCAAGGGCAATTAATCCAGTTGCCAGCAGAATGGTTCGACGTCCGAGGGCGATGGAGAGTGGGACGAGGAAGAAATTCGCCACTCCGATCATAAGAATAGGCAGAGATCCCAGCAAGTAAATCTCCCAGATTGGCGGTCCTGGGAACGCAGACAGGGCGGTAAGACCGTTGATGCCACTCGGTAACTGAATATGAACTAGAATCTTGGGGTTGATATCGGCATATTCGAAACTGAAGACTGGTAACATGGCACCGAGGATCAACTCTGCCGCTGCGGCCATGGATCCAAAGAGGCATAGAGACAGAATCGCCGTGACTTTTCTCCAGTTGGGCAAGTTCAGTGGATCTGGAGAGGGAGGGGGCAAGTCAACATCAGCCATACTACCATGTATATACCATGAATTCTCTTTGCACCTTGCTTGCTTACCTTTGGGGTGAGCCGTGGGCATAGGTATCAAGTTGACCATGCCATTTTCGAACAAGTCTTTCTCGGCGGGCTGGACGTCGCGGTTTTCTCTTGACGAGGAACTACCGACACGATGCTCAATCATGGCCAACTCTGGCTGGGAGTCCTTTGTGTAGCCAAGATTCTGAGCATTGTTTGTTCGTGAAGCCATCTTCAACGGTGAGGACTCGGAGCAAAAAAAAAAAAAAAAAAAAAAAAAAAATTGAAGCTGCGAGCAGACAATCTAGGCTCAAGGAGGGGAAGCGAGGACGTTTTGAACCTAGGGTGGGAGCGCGTAAATATGTCGGAATTATCAGTAGCGTTGAACCCGATGGCAGAGACAATGACAATCAATGCACATGGAAGCCAAGTCATGTCAAACACGAGGGCCTGAGCGATTATGTGGAAAAGCACGGTGTTGCATCGGACATTGACGGCGAACTAACGGACATGCATCGATAGCAGGCCAGAGCCTATTAGCTTGTCTGGAAGAATTTGTGATCAACATGATTGGCGCCGTTCCGGGGTCAAGGCATTCCTTCCCTGTTCGCCTAATGAGCCCATGTCTAGATTCGACCCTCGGGCTGGCCGCTGAAGACATGTGCTTTTACATAGCAGACCGGTAGATAGATCGGAGTCGAAAGCAGCTGGGCTGGCGTGACTTGCGGATTTTGATGCGTGATGGACATGCCGCTATATATCTTCACTCTCCTTCATCTCTCTTCCAGGCATCGAGTTATCGTGTTGTTGATTGCTGTACTCCTTTACTCCGTAAGTAAGACGCAAATGGATCCCCGCACTGGGAGCAGGGGGCATGGGAAAGGGGAAGAGAGAACCGAAATGACCTGGTGAGATTTCGGCATCACACAGACAGACGGACAGACGCTTGGAAGAAACTCAGTCCTGGGACTCTTGACAGCCTTTTACAAGGCTTGGGTGAACATGTCTCTGGTGCGTAGTATTTTCTGCGTCCGTGGGTTTCGCTGCGGAAAAAGGTGGGCACCTTGGAACGCCACGACATGTGAGATGGTACATGTTGCACATGTACTCGTGGGCTTGCCAGGATTAGGATTCGGCAGACCAAAGTAATACCGCGGAGAAGTGGCAACATGACATCGGTCATGGTCAGTTTCGTGGTTCGGAACTTGGTGGGCTAGTGCCGCTGGACCAAGGACTAAGTATCAGGGTGGCCTCGGTAAGATAGAAGAAAACCCCATGGATGGTATAAAGAAGCATGAAGAGACTAGGCTAGCGACTAAGCAGACAGTTTCCGTTTGGATCCGGATTTCCAGGCATGTTATTTTTTCCTTTTTTTTTTTCCCCCCAAAGATATCCATCCTATGCGTCGTTATTAGGCTGTAAAGTTGACAAACAATAAAGAAGCGTATTTACTTACACCTCTCTCGCTTCTCACTTATTCTCCGCCACGTTGCAATCAGAGGGAAAAAAAACACACACACACACACATGAAGCTCTCCATCATCTTTCTATGCCTTGCGGTCGAGGCACTAGCCCACGATGCATTGCTTCTGCGCAAACGAGACCTGGCGACGATTACGAATGTCCTCGACAACGTCAAAGCCGGCCTCCGGAAGCTAGACACAGTAGTCAGGCAACCAATCGACGATCCTGCGCCCCTCCTCCTGGCCTCCAACGGCCTGATCTCGGCACTCAAGACGGGCGCAGGCAGGGTCAACGACACGGCCCCAATCGACTTCCTCGACTCTGTGCGCCTCATCCGACCGGTTCACGAGCTCACGGCCCTGGGCCAGGGCCTGACGGACAATCTGAAGTCCATGAGGGCCAAGGTCAGGAAACTGGGCCTGTGCGACGTCACCCTTCTTCAAATAACAACCATCAGTGCCAAGTCTCAAGATTTGATCAATGCTATTGAGGCCAAGATCCCCAAAGAAGCTCGGGCTATAGCTGGAGAGCTTACTTCCGACCTGACCAAGGTTCTCAACCAGACCAAGACGGAGTTTTCTGATCAGAATTGCAAGATGGCTGGTGATCAAGCAGTCATAACCAGCAGATCGGCTTCTTTTTCAGATGGACGCTCACTCATCGTTGCCTTTGCCGCTGTTTTGTTTGCTAGTGCTATTCTTATATAGAGTTGGATTATGCATAAGGTTGAATTCACATCTAAAAACAACAAATTCGTCTTGCCGTCTCATAAACGCAAAACGCTCTCTCCAGACACATGAAAAAAATTAGCGTTCTGTGCTCCCAAGAGTCAACTTTTGCCACGCTATTACTTTTCTCTCCTTCTGCAAATCATGAGTCAAGTATTAGGTAAACTACGGAGTACCTACAATCCAATGGTTGTTGTCGAAGAGGATTCCCATCATGTGACGAAGTTGGCCCGGATCCGGTCATGCGAGGGAGCCCGCGACCACGTGTTGCAGAACTTGATGAATTTGACGTCAAACGCGGTTGCGTTCAATTGCAGATGCATGACTTGTCGTGGTCGCCTCACCTCTCAACCCGCTGTCTTCCAGTTTTGGGCCTCCCGAAACGGCTGGTTGTTGTATACATCACGACGTCTAGAGAGTGATGGGGCCCGCGCCCTTCAAGGAGTAGGACACGGGATCTGTCTGGGCTGGCGTGTACGAAGCACCAGATACTGTAGTGTACATTGCATATATACATCGGGGGCGGGCTGGACTTCTCCATCTCGAAGAGAACTTGACTGACTGAGCTACTGAGAAAGGTACAACAGCATGTCAAAGCAATTCAAGCTCAAGGTCTGTCTACAACTCCATTCTTTCCTCGAGCAATGGTGGATTTCAGGCTTGCTAGCCTGGGCGTGTTTTGCGGCAATGCTAGTTGGGCTAATTATTCCCAATGTACAACGCGTGTCATCAGAAGGAGCCGAGGGTCATGACTCACTCATATGTGTTGAAACTTGTGATTGATCATTGAACCAGAAGGTTAAACTTGGGGTGTGAGAGACCTCAACCAACTTTCATCACATGCCGTTCATTAAGCCATGAACAAATGTTAATCATGTTGTTCAGCATGTGTTAAAGGTCATAGACTAGCAGATTCGTGGACAGTATACACTTTTTTTTTTCTTCCGTTGTTATCAAATCCAGCGACCTTGCTCTCTGTTTCTACGCCTCGTAGATTTGGCAAAGAAAGTCACACATCTCCAGGGTCTACTCCAGTCCCTGCCATCATTTCTTTTCATCCCGCATATTTTGACTTCAAACAACCCCCCCATCTCGCGCCATCATCCTCACCCAAGAAAATATCCAGCCGACATGTCCGTCTCGAAGCCTGGTCCCATCCTCAGCGGCCACCAATCAAAGGAAAACCACAAGTCTCGGGCCCTCAAGAACCACCTGAGACGATTCTGGGCCTGGCATCTCGTGGCGTGGATATGCATCACCGTCCTCGTCGTCTGCATCACGTAAGTTGTGACAACAGGGAGGGAGCAACATTGACTCCTTTACCCACCACCCATGCCACCAAAGCTGCAAACACGTTACGAGCAAACCATTTTTTTTTCTGACAAAATGCGAGAGGCAGCATCTTTGTCGTCGTCCCGGCTTGCGCGCAACGCAAAGTCAATGATGCGCACCTCGAGATCCAGGGCATCAATGCCTTGGAGTGCAAGCCCGACTCGCTTCTCATACAGATCAACTCAACCATTACCACGGACGGAGCGTTCAAGGCCAATCTTGATGCGTTCGAGGGAAACCTGACGCTCGCCGGAGTACCCGACGCCAAGCCATTCATGTCCCTTCAGTTCCCTCGAACAAGCGCCGACAGGTTCCAGGCGATCAATATCAGCCAGGTGGTCACGATACGCGACAAGGAGGCGTTCGCACAATACAACCGAGTGTTTTTCCGGAACGAAAGCCTGGCCATCGACATTTTCGGACGAACAAACGCCCAACCGGCTGGTTTGGCCAAGAAGTATCCCGTGGAATTCCGCAAGACGATCGAGCTCAAAGGTCTCAACATGTTGAGAGGGACGGAAATCAAGGATACTAAAATTTCTCTCGGGGGTGGCTCAACCTTGTTGAATGCGACAGCCATCATCAGGAACCCGTCCTATTACACTATAGACATGGTTAGCACGAACAACACCAACAACTGTCTGATCTGTGATGAGTCCCAAGGGCATACATGACCTTGGTGATTCGCAAGCCTGCTCAACTACTCTTGGGAACCAATCGCTAACCAATTCTCCAATAGGGCAACGTTACATTCGACATCTTCGCCAATGACTATTCCACTGGTACTCTACACGTCAATGACCTATTGCTCCGCCCCGGAATCAACGACATCCCTGTGACTACCAGAGTAAACCAGACGCAGGTTTTGCAGCTTGTAAAGAGTCCACAGTATTGTGAAAAGGGCATCATCCCTTTCCAAGTGCGGGGCTACGAGGTTCGGGCCAACGGCGAGGAGATTCCTTGGTTAGAGGCTGCAATGCGAGGCGCGACCCAATCCGTGGACATCAACATTGGTGAGATACTGGGCCGCAAAGACACCAACTTCTGCGCGCCTTGATACCTCCCTCTGGTCACTCACTATATCATCTTCTTTACAGCAAGGATAATCAGCAAGCCACGGGCCGGATTGCGATATGCCCGGATGGACTTGGCGACGGAGGGCATCATCATTCGTCATCGTCTAATCTACCCATGGAGATGGGATAGCTTTCCGGGGACCTAAATGAGGGGTACTTACTGGCACGCATAGTCATAGGAAACACTTGATATTGTTTGAGAAAGGACGGCGTGTTAGAGAAATGTTTGACTTTGTTTGTGTATTGCTGTCAAAACTCAGCAAGAGGATACAACAGACGATCCAAACCAAAGATTGCAAACAAAGGCATAGATAGATCTGCCGGGTCATGTCAAGCTGCGCACCAAATGTTTGCCCAACAGATGACAGACACGGACTGCAGTCGGCGCGACCTGTACGAAGTAACGGACCAATGCCACCTGAAATCTATCTATCTGCCCGGCCCGTCAGTCATCAGTTATCACCACAGGGTTGGTTACGCTGGCCCGTATTCGGAGCTTTGCAGCCAACGATGAGATAGATGTGCATCTCCCCCACCGGATGCCTGATGGAAATGTGCGTCGTATCATTACAAGGATGCATCGAGACATCATCCGGGGTATATCATATTCTCAGAAGCATCCCGTACATCCATCTCTCCCTCGCCCCATTGCTCTCAACCCGTCATAAAGGACACGACTCTGCTCAGGCCCCCTCGCTGCCACCGGCCTGGTGGCCGGCCAAGATATCCAGTACAAGCCATTCAACTTGGTCATTCTGTCGACAAACAAAAGCCTGGACGGTCAAACGTTCAGTACATGCCACACTGGCGCGGCCATCGAATCCATCCGTCTCCTGAGACCATGGAACCTTTTGTATGCCGAACAAAGACTGATCGTTCTCAGAGCCCCCCATCCCCTCCTCCATGACTCTCAATGCTGATGCATTTACAAATGTTGCCCTGCCTCTCTTCTTCCCCGGAAGCTACAGCGCCCAATATGTGGGCTTTGACAAGACCGGTCAATTGAACATCGCAACCTACCTTGACGATGCCAAGTCGCAACCATCAGGTCAACGTCCGCGCGTGCTCAAGAACTGGTACGTTTGCAATACTTACTTCCCAGGCTCCACGTACAAGACACTTGCCTGGGTCCTCGGTATTGCAAAGGCCCAGAACCCCAGTTTTGTCGAGGTTCGTTGAGCGGAAATTTATCTAGACTGCTGCGTGATAGGAAACCCCTACACATGTCAGAATGAACGACTTTTAAAAGCCGCTTTGCTTCGTGACTAGCCATTCGTGTTGATGATGTAGGCGGTAGTCGATAGGGCCCAGATTTACTGCTGTTCTGCTTCATAGAATGCTACTGGAACGCCCTGGCCTGGACACCCGACTAGCTCTGCCTTGTGGAATTGGGCATTCCAATCACCGCGATACTCGAGCCGCTCGAATTTTTGCAGTAGCCGAACCACTATGATCTCTTGACGTCAGTATCGAGTGAAGATGGTGATGCGCACTATCCGTGGAAGTAAGGAAGCTCACATGTAAACCCCATTTCAGTGATGGCAAAGTTTTGTCCTACATGACGAAATCAGAAAATGAGAGTCCCTTGACAGTGGAAAAGGCAAGAGACCACCCACCAATACATATTCTAGGACCGCCATTGAAAGGGATATAATGCCAGGGTTTAGGCGTCCAGTGCTCCCATCGATCGGGACTGAAAATCGCAGGGTCGGCAAAAGTGTCGGAAACAGCAGGGTATAGGTCTGCTCGGCGTTGCATTGCCATGGTGCTGTAGATGATGATATCCCCCACCGAAGTCGCAATCTCGGGCTGCCCTTCCGGCATGGGCAGTGTTGAATCCTCGACTATGTCACGAGAATTAGCTGCAGCTTGGTGATAGCGCCTCACTCACGCCCGTGTGTTTGGGTGGCCACGTACTGCATCCGCGAATGTTGAAGGGCACGGCTGGGTACAGCCGAAGAGTTTCATTGATCGTATGGGTCACATATGTGAGGTTTTTGAGATGCTCGTATGACGGTGTTTGAGTCGGACCAACATGTGCCAGTACCTGGGTACGGAGCTTTCGCCAAATCTTTGGGTAGTTGGAGAGCTCGTAAATGGCCCATGATAGGGTCGCCGCCGTCGTGTCGCGCCCTGCTATGAGAACGGCAAAAATTTGATCACGGATTACCTTGGGATCGCGAGAAAATAGGGCGATGTTGTGCAGAAAGGTAAAATCCTTGTCCGATTTGGAGCGTTTCTCAAGTTCCTCGATGGACAACTGCAAAGTGGAGTCAATGTACGGAGTGATGAAGCGCTCAATGGTCTTGATGCCGTCGTGATATTTTCTCAGTGGAAGTACACGACGAAAAGTGCTGTGAAGTGAGTCAGAAAAAAGAAGGGGAAAAAAAACACCCCCATCATGGCCGGCTCAAAACAGTCTTACGTACAGAGGTAAATCAAGAAAAAAAAAACGACATTACTTACTACAAGATAACACGAATCATCTGCATGCGCTGCACGTCGGTGAAAGCGCGACTGAATTCAGTGTTGGGATTTTCCAGTGCGCCCACACTCTCGCCCAGGAGGAAGTCGGTAGACACGTCCAGCGTCATTCTATAAAATAGGTCGCAGATGTCAACCGTCTGGCCCGACGGGGGTAGCTTGGATATGAGCACATCTGTCCATCGCGAGAAGATTTCGATATCCCGCACTCTCGCGGTAGAGAACATGGGGCGTATCAAAGCCCGGCTCTTTTGCCACAGCTGTCCATCGGTCGTAAATATCGAATCGCCCAAGAAAGGGCTGGTGGCGGAGTGCACGTATTCGCCCTTTCCGTACTGGGCGAACTTGCTGGTAAGGATGGCCTTGATGTGCTCGTGATCTCGCGTTATAATAATGCGCCGACGGCTAAACTGAAGCTCCGCGACGTCGGGTGTCCTCGGGTCCCCTCGGGCAATCATGTTGTTGAAGTGCGCAAGCATACGGTTATTGGCCTGCATATAGGCGGCTTCAAAAAACATGTACAAGACTGGTCCGAATGATTGATTAGAAGAGAGCAAGCGACACATGGTGAATGATGGGCTAGAGAGAGCCAGGTACGAGGAGGCGATTACCATGGAACGGATTACTTGCCAAGATGGGAGCGGTGACTCCAGAGCTCTTTCGCATACGGAATGGTATGTAGAAGAGCTGGAAGATCCAGAGTACCACGAGCAGTCCTGGCAGGGCCAGAACGGCCGTCCATACACTCAATGCCATCTGCAGCATGGCGAAAAATAACGTGAGCTGTCTGTCACAAGGAATTGGCAGTTGGTAATTGGTAGTTAATGTCCTGTGTCCGATGCGGCCGAGGTTATGATGAAAGACTGAGCTGGGGCTGGTCGCCTCGTTGATGAAATGGAGTTGATGGAGTTGATGGAGTTGATGGAGGGGAAGCTGGACAGACTGACAGACTGGCAGCGGGCTCCGAACATCATCTTCGTCCAGGATGCGAGGAGTCGACGAGTCGAGGACTGCCAGACTCGGTCAGTCCAAGGTGGACGATGCAGAGCTGCGTTTCGTAGTAGCTTCGTACGAAGCGGAGAACGGAGCTCCGGAGGAACTAGATACATACAAAAGTGCGTCACGTCCACGTCACGCATCTCCAGAGTCTCCACCCCCGCACCATGTTGTCAACTTGTCACAGCCAATGAGCCAGTAGAAAGAATACTATATGCAAGAATACTTCGTCGCCATGTATACACATGAGCGTCAATGAATCCGAAATCGCACTAGGCGGTTGCATTCATCCCCGTTGTCCGTTGTTGCTTCACCATGTCATGCTTTTCCCCGCGGGGTATTTGAAACTTTCTACGGAGCACGGAGCATAGTGAACACCGCGTATCCCTGTCTCCCTGTCACATGAATACCACCACCTCGGCTTCTGCCCGTCATGGTCTATTTTCTTGCCAATATGCTCGTTACTCGGCATATTGGCAACACATCTGCCATTTACAGGATTTCTTCAGGCTTGACGACCACCCAATTCTTGTCCGCCCAGACAGGCAATCCCTCGCGTTGTTGAGCGTCTGCAAAATCCGTCCTCATTTTGCTAATCTGCCGCCAGTACTTCCCCGTGCGATTGACCCAGAGATGGACGCCACCACGGCCGACATCCACGCCCTGGAATTGCATCGGGCCATCACTGTCTGGAGTATCGCCGCCAGCAAGAATGGGTCTCTTCCATGGGTCGATATAAGCCAAGATGGCAGCCCATTTGCCCTCTTTCCACACGGCGGGTGTCCACAAGAAAGGCGTCATGACCAGCCCAAGGTTATCCTTCTCACTGTAGTTGCCGTCCTTGATTTGTCTCCGCGCGGACGTGACGTTTCCAGTTTTGGGATCCTTCATGAGTAGAGTGACGCCGATGACGTTCTCGGGCTTGACGTTGTAGCCATATTTGGGGTCCGAGGCAACCATGCGCACGCGTTCCTCCGAGGCAGCGCTGACGACGTACACGTCGATACCGTTTGCCATGAGCTTATTGTACAGCTCGACCTGGCCGCGGAACACCTTGGGCGGGCTGACCGTGGAGCTTGTCAGTGTCCCTCCTTTTCGGTACGTGACCGGAATCGTCTTGTTCAATGCCATCAACTCGTCAACGTAGACCTTGAGCTGTCGCAGTGGGATGCCACTGAACACCTGCGCGGCGAAGGGGTAGCCAACTGCATCGTCGATTTCGCAGAGGCGGAGATAGTAACTGTACAAAGTTTCATTGTACGAAGCAGAATCGTCGAATGGTACGACTGTGAGGGAAGGATCCAGCTTGTCGCGCGAAAGAACACCCTTGGCCTCGAGGAACGGAAGCAGCGACTCCTCCAGGTCGAATCGATAGCTGGTATTGTCCATGTCGAAGACGGCGTAGCGGCCCCTGTGAGCATTGCGTGCAATCATGTCGTTGAGAGCCTTTGCTGCCTGCGGTGGCCAGTGGGCCAGACGCGGCCCGGCGGTGCATTTCGTCTTTGTCGAGGCCGGAGTGGTGGCATCGACGGGTAAAGAACCGATCAAGGACGCGACACTGAGCGCTGCCCACGTGACTCTCATTGTGCCAAGTTCAGCGGAGTCATGAGCCGGGCTGCTGATTGGTGTTCCCACGTACGCAACTCCTTCACTCTTTCTCTCGAGGCTGGAAGGACGGGTGCGTTGAAGAAGGTGACGAGCACCTCGCAACGCAGCGGGCCGACGATATTGAAGAAATCGTCCGTCCTTGGTACTTCGCAATACCAGGCAGATTGCAGTGCGGAGAAGGGAGAAGCCAACATCAGCTTGTTTACGCTAGTTCTACTCCGTACAATAACATTGTAGATCGCGGGCACGCCCCGGATTGTCCAATCACGTCCGGCGAGTCTCCTCAGCTGCCCCACTCCCTACCCCAGTCCCCAGTCTCCCATCCCCACTCCTCACTCCACACTCCCCACGAATTTTTCAAAGGTCTTAGGCAAATTTCGGTCACTCTGGACTTACTAACTTTATATGGCCCCCTCGCCGTTTTCTTCATCAACATTGTCAGAGTGGTGGGCCAGACATGTGTGAGACAATAGGTAAAGTGGTGACACGACATTACATATCGTTCGTTCCACCATCACCGACCACAGCAGAGGGTTGGTTTGCCAACAAACGTTGACTTGATGGCTGCAAGAGGTTGTGGGCCCCCATGTTAAGCATGTTCCCCCTTCTATCATCTCACGTCGCTCCTACTTCCATACGCTCTTGCTCGGCAAAGTGAAGACGAAGCTTGACACCATCAGCCGGACAGTTGGTCAATGTCAAGCCGTGTTTCACAGGACCAGCGGCAGAGCCGTCGACCTCATCGATGCGCTGCATCATTCGCACAACAACGTAAGCGATCTCAGTTAGTGCGAATTGCTGTCCTATAACCAGAAAGTCAGTAAACGAGAGTAGATTGGCAATGATGACGAATGATGACGGCAAACGGTCACCCACCAATGCAGATTCTAGGGCCGCCATTGAAAGGCAGATAGTCCCATCCAGGCTTTCTCGTCTCCCAGCGTTCTGGTCTGAACACCTCGGCGTCTTCACCCCAGAGGTCTTTTCGTCGGTGCATGATGTAAACCTGAGAGAGAGAGAGAGCGGCGGTCAATACTATTTTCGTCACAATATTTCCTGGACGGCAAGCAAGTTGCGAGGAGGAATAACATGGCGCTCACCGAGTATGCTACATCTGTACCCTTGGGCACAAAAACCGGCCAAGTGCCGTCAGGGCCACCGCCCGTGGGTAAGGTCGTATCCGTCAGTGCTGTGCGAACATTCACGGGTACAACGGGAAACAGTCTCAATGCCTCATTGATACACCACTGCAAATATTGGCAATTCTTCATCCTTTCGAAAGTTACTTGATGGGGTTCAGAATACGTCCCGAATTCTTCCACAATGATTTTGCGGAGTCTCTTATAGGTTGGCTGATATCGCTCGTTGGCCAGGGTATGGAAGAACCATCCCAGCAGCGAGGCGGTCGTGTCACGGCCAGCGAGAAGGATGTTTAGAAGCTGTGACCGCACCTCGGCGGGATCCTGCGTCTGCTCCGCCAAAGCGTTTAGGAAGACGTAATGATCAGCCTTCTTCTCAGAGGGCTTGTTCATGGCTTTCTGGACAAAGTAATCCACAAAATCATGAACTCGCTGCACCATGCGGCGGAATTCAGGGGTGTGCATCAGCCAGTAGTTGTTGCCGAGCCGGGCCGCAATGGCCAAGATGAATTGAGAGCGGTCGAAAGCATATGCGAAGCTGCCGTCGTCCTTGCCGGTGTTTTTGATGCTATGTCGCTGGTCAATCTGGCTGTTAACACTCTCGCCGAACAGAAACTCGGTCGCAGAATCGAGAGTGAGGCGGAAGAATAAGACCTGAAGATCGACGATGCCCGTCCAGCCGTCGCGGCCGAGATGTTGATCCAAAACTGCCATCAGGTTCTTGACATGTCTTTCCTCGAGGTCCAGGTCGCTGACTTGGCTGCGGACAAATTGCGGGCGGAGAAGAGCGCGTGAATGTTCCCATTGCTTGCCATTTGTGGCGAACTGAGCGGCAATTTAGTCATGATGCACGCTCGTGCTGTGTTGTACTCGGGGATAAAAAAAAAAAAAAACTTACTATACCGTTTCCAAGCAGAGGCGCGAAGTTGTCCGTTCGATTTACACCTAGTCCGAAATCTTTGAACTTCAACGCCAGCATGGTTTGAATATTCCGCGGCTCGGCCGTGAAGATGATTTTCTTGAAGAATGGCGCGACGAAGGTTGTAGTGCTGACGGCACGACCTTGGTGTTCCTGAGTCCAATTGTAAACTTCCTGCAACAAGTCGGGGAACCTCTTGGCCTTGGAGGCTTTGAAGCCAACGTATAACACCCAGATGCCGCTGGGATCCAATGAGGGCGTCTTGACAAGCGGTTTGCAACCCAGCTCTTTCGCCTTGGCCCTGTGCCGGAGTGACGTCAGAATAGAATTGACGAGCATCACTACGATGGCAGCCCCGAGGGTAATGCTGGCCACGACAACAGACATGTGCATGATTGCGCGCGAGTTTTTGCGACTCGAAACCGTTCCAGGGTGAATGCGCAACAGCAGGTCAAATTCATGGGTCGGTCAATGGTCCGTGTAGGAAAACTTGTCGCGGGACAACAAAGAAATCATGAAGCCCAGTGGTGTTCGTTTTTCGTCGGGTCGTCGGGCGTCTTTGCGGAGCTCCGGGAGATCTTGAATTAAAAAAAAAAAAAAAAAAAAAAAAAAAACACGATGTCAGGCAAAGGCGAATGCAGCAGAGCAGCTCCGGACTTCAGTGGCACATGATGCAGGCGTCATGCATGCACCATGGAACTATGGGAAGACGGGACGGAGTAATGTGCCCGACAAGTGCCTTTACCAATGAAGGAAAAGCTCCTTCGTCGCAACCTCGGCAACCCCGCGCAACAAAATCTCGCAACCCGCCACAATAGCCGTTGTGGCACATGGACGACTGTTTGGGAAGCCATTTCCCGGGATTGATGAGAGTCTGATATTCTTAATCTCACTTTTGATTTTCAAGTATCATTTACTATTTATCATTCATCATTCATCATTTACCAGTTGCTATCGAGTCATGAGCCCGACTGCCGACCGCCGACCGCCGACCGCCGACTGCCAACATTACATAAGCACCGGTCTGTTCGTGCTTCCCGGATCGACCCACGCAGCACACGGAGTAGCTACACGATTGTGCACCCGAGGGAAGGGGCATGATCAAGTAACCTGCCAATCCAATCTCGTGATCCATCCAATCCATGTCACGTGCGGAGCACCGGGACGGCAAAGGCGTAACCTCCAAGGTGGACCCAGATCCCATCAACCCCCTTTCAACGATGAAAATGTCTCAAGTCCACTTTCAAGTGATGCCGGCTGAATACCGACAGTCTACCCCCTGTTTTATTTTACATGTACATACATATGTGCAAATCTACATGTATGTACATGACCAGCCAGGTGTAAAGTCCCTTGCTAACAGGCATTGAAGCCACGCAGACTAGCTATTATTAGAGAGTTATAGGTAAGGTTACATTATGTTACGTGTATATTATCTGCAGTTCAAGGTACCTGACAACCCTCACCCCTGTCTACCTCATTTCCCTTTTAATAGTTGATTGGCTAGATATCCCCTTGCAGAATAAAACAGGGGGAGGACTGTACGATATGACACGGTAGGAACGGACAGCTGATGGACAGCTGCTTGCTGTGTTATGATCATTGGGCTCACATGGTGAAGAGGATTGCTCATCATGCACTCACTGCACGGAAACACCGGAAGCATGTTCTGGACTCGTCTACCTCCCCTGTCTTGCCACTTCACCATGGTGGACCGTAGTATAATACAAAAGGGAGCACCGGCCCAGGCAGAGTGGTGCTTGTGGTTGGCACTCGAATATTACATCCATCTTCGTGCCGCGGCGCAGTAGCAGGACCATGCCGACCCCAAACGTTCTCGTCTGGCTTTCAGCCTTGTCGACGCTGAACCTCTTCCCATGCACCAATGCACAGAAACAGGCGGCAGATTTCGATCCGCTCAAATATGTTGATCAACTCATTGGATCAAGCAACGGTGGAAACGTATTCCCCGGCGCCACCCTACCGTATGGAATGGCCAAAGCCGTCGCTGACACCAACAGCGGAAGCAACCAGGGAGGCTTCACTATGGACAGCACTCCCATCAACGGCTTCAGCGCTCTACACGACTCGGGGACTGGCGGATCGCCATCATTGGGGAACTTCCCTCTGTTCCCGTACAATGGCTGCCCAGGCAACGACGTCAACGGGTGCGCATTTCCCAAGGCAACACGCAACAACTTTGGCAACTTCTCCCAGACCGATGTACACGCCAAGCCGGGATACTTCAGCGTTGTTCTCAAGAACGGGCCGCAGGTTGAAATGACGACGACGCAGCATACCGCACTTTTCAAGTTCACCTTCAAGGGAGCCAAGGACTCGGACAAGCCGCTCATTCTCCAGGACCTCAGCGACCTCTCGAATTCGCGCCAAGACAATGGTACGGTACAGGTCGACTCGAAGACGGGTCGAATTCAGGGCGGCGCTGTATTTAATCCTAGCTTCGCCCAGGGCACATACCAGGCGTACTTTTGCACCGACTTCCGTGGTGCGGACATTGCTGACAGCGGCATCTTTGTTGACAGCCGCGCCAGCACCGAGGTTCATGAGCTCAAAATATCCCGCGGCATAAATGGCTACCCCCTGCCTGGAGGGGCGTTTGTCCGTTTCGTCAATGGAAAGAAGCCCGTGTACGCCCGTGTCGGTCTCAGCTTCATCAGCAGCGACCAGGCGTGCGCGAATGCAGAGCGGGAAATGCCGAACTTTGACTTTGAGAAACACGAGAAGGATGCGCAAAGTGCCTGGAGGGAAAAACTGAGCCCCATCACCATTGATCCAAAGGGTGTCGATGAGAGTCTTGTCAAGTCTTTCTATTCCGGCATCTATCGCACCATGGTCAACCCGCAAAACTATACTGACGAAAACCCATTGTGGAAGGGCGGTTGGTATTTCGACTCATTTTACTGCATCTGGGATACTTTTCGCTCCCAGTTCCCCTTCCTGGCCATCCTGGATCCAAATGCCGTGTCGCAGATGGCAAGCTCGCTGATCTCGACCTATAAACACGAAGGCTGGCTCCCCGATTGCCGGATGAGCTTCTGCAAAGGCTACACCCAAGGCGGCTCCAACGCCGACGTCGTGCTGGCGGACCTATACCTGAAGGGTTTCACGAAAGACATTGACTGGAAGGAGGGCTACGAAGCCGTAAAGAAGGACGCCGAGGTGGAGCCGTTCGATTGGTGCTGCCGCGGGAGAGGCGGCATCGACTCGTGGAAACGCCTGGGCTACGTGCCTGTCCAAGACTTCGACTACAAGGGATTCGGAACACTGACGAGAACCGTCAGCCGCACACTCGAGTATGCGTACAATGAGTTCTGTATTGCGCAAATCGCAAGAGGTCTCGGCCACAAGGACGAGGAGGAAAAGTACATCAAGAGCAGCGGAAACTGGCACAACTTGTATAAAGCGGACCAGAAGTCCCTGATGCCTGACGGAAAAGACACAGGCTTCACCGGCTTCTTTCAACCGAGATTTTTGAACGAGACTTGGGGATCCCAGGACCCCCTCAAATGCAGCAAGACCGACACCAAGAGTGTGTGCTCACTTCAGAACAGTGGCCCCGAAACATTCGAAAGCAGTATATGGGAGTATGGCTTGTAAGTGTCCCTTTTCCATCGAGAGAGGAAGTCTCACGTCTATAGTTTCATCTATACGGCCGAAGCTGATTCATTCCGCAAAGTTTTGCTCCCCACGACCAAGCTCGGCTGATCACCCTCTACGGCGGGCCAGCGTCGTTCGTCAAACGTCTCAACTACCTCCACGACCAGAACATTACGTACATTGGCAATGAACCTTCGTTCCTGACCGTGTTCCAATACCATTACGCCGGGCGCCCGGGCGAATCCACGCGACGGGTCCACTACTACATCCCGCAGTACTTCTCGGCCACGTTTGACGGGCTGCCAGGCAATGACGACAGCGGCGCAATGGGCTCCTTCCTGGCATTCGCCATGATGGGACTGTTCCCCAACGCGGGCCAAAACGTATACTTGATCACTGCCCCGTTCTTCCAGAGCGTCAAGGTCAAGCACCCGCTCACCGGGAAGACTGCGACGATTCGGTGCGTCAACTTTGATCCGACCTACAAGAACATCTACATCCAGAGCGCGACCTTGAACGGCAAACCGTACACGAAGAACTGGATCGACCACTCATTCTTCACCGAGGGCAAGGAATTGGTTCTTACGCTGGCGAGCAAGGAGAGTACTACGTGGGGGACTTCTGCGAAGGACTTGCCGCCGAGTCTGAGTGCGTCCACTGGGTCCAAGGAGACATAGTAGAGCGAGCTGGGTTGTCGTTGAGATGTCGAGATGTTGTCCACTGAAGGATTGGTCCACAACCCTTGGCCCGCGTTGCCACCGACATTTAAATTCATGTAAATTGTTGTCTGATAGTGTTCTGCAGCGGGTCATAGAAAAGAATCCCCCCCCCCGGACCAGCATGCCAACTAACTTCTTCAGCGTTGTGCTCTGACCCTTGCATTGTCTCACCCCTGAATCCAACGAACATGATCATGGTGGCCGTTGCGATCCATTTATTTATTTATTCATTCATTCTTTGCATAGTCCAGCAGCGTCTTCTTCACCATGGAATCGAATGCCAATGACGCGAGGTTTGTGTGAATGGATGGGGCATTGTCTCTATTACTAGCACCGTTTCTCAGGCAAGGAATCGTTTGTCCAGCACGCGGGAACCATCCTTGTACTTTGAAGGATTCGACGGCATGAGCACGGCACCACCCTGGCTCGCAGCAGAAGGCTCATCTCGTCGTTCCCACCAATTCTCGCCGGCAAGAAGAAGCCCTCGGTCCCCAAAAAGTCAGTCCCATATCTCGCTCGCAATTTCTTCGGCGGCTGATTCCACGGCGACGAGCACGAGCACGAGCGCAAGTTCCAGTTGTCCTGCTGCCGGGCTTGCAGATCAAAGGCGAGTCTGTCGAGAACGGCCTCCTTCCACCTCTGCCTGGAGGGGTACGACTTCGCATCCCGGCCCTGCTGACAAGGCTGCGAGCCGCACCCTTAGCTAATAGTACATGTACATAAAACACGACGCCGTATTCGAGGCATTGGCGAGAGGGGGAACTACCCCATGTTCATCATATGGTATCCATGAAGCAGAGGTGTCACACGGTACATGTATGTACGGCATCAGCGATGCCATTGGCCGCAATTGCAGAATTCTGAAAGGTCCAAGAACGAAATCCCTTGGGCGTCAGCGAATCAAGGCGCAGCTCGAAGCGGGAAAAGAGCACTTTGAAACGTTTTCTCAAATACATAATACATATCGCCGGGATGGATCACCCCCCCCCCCCTGTCCGTGAACCTCTCTTGCTGTGCGTGCCACTGCTCGATTCCAGGGTACGGTTCGGTACATATTTCCTGGGAGCCCTGGGGGAAGAGAGAACAACTTGCCCGGGAAGGCCACGCTGGCTTCACTGCACACCCTCTGCGCGGCATCGACGGCGTCATTGGGGTTTGGATGAATCGTCGTCGGCTTACTCCGTAGTCGACGCGGGCTCTGCTGCAGCAGCAAAGCACCCTGCGGTGGGAAAATCAACCACATGCGCCTCCAGCCAGCCATCAAGGGCTGGCTTGCACCGGCTATTATTATTATCGAAACTCGTTCCCATGATCCCATCGCAAGACAGCAGCACCTTTTGGGCCAGACAATGATCCCTGGCCCTGTGTGTGGCAGGGATAGATGTTGTATGTATCGTGCATTCGTATATCCGTATATCCAGGGAAAGGATAACGTGCTCATACATGGGGGCCATGTTTCTGCATAAAACAGGCGTACATGTAATAAAGCTAGCATTCATTTCTTTTTTCTCTTTTCTTTGATTCTACATGTACATAAAGGAAACCGAACCAGTCATGGTCCGATTAGTTTCGCAATGCATATCATCAAGGTGTTGTTTGTCACAGTACTGCGGAGGAGATACAGTTCCTTAAGGGGGGTTCATACTCCGCACTAATTCTGCATAGAAAGGAAGTAGTAGTAAAGTATTCATAGTTTTCTTATTTGGGGATTTTGAAGATACATCTGTGTGCGTTCTGAACAATGTATGAACCTTGCACACAGGATGCTCCTAATAACAGAACAATATCGAGAATCGCTCCTGGCTGTCGAATAACGGCCCGGCGGCTTCGTGTTTCCCAAGTGCTCGACTCCAGTCTGTTTCTTCACGCGGTCGAGGCAGGTCCTCTTCAGACGGCAGAGGCCTATTTGTCTCTCCAGGCGGCGAAGGCCATTCTTCATCAGATGCACTGTGCGCGGTTTCGGCTTCGGCTTCGGCCTCGGCTACTGGATCGGCTGCATTCACCGACGCCGTCCCGGCCCACGTGCCGAACGGGGTGTCTGCCGAGACCTTCTCGCGGTGCTGGAAAGAAGGCTTCCACGGCGAAGGGGCTTGGGCTTGGGCTTCCGCAGGAGTAATAATAGCCAGTTTGGACATGCGCAGTATGAAGAGTCGGAGCGTGGGGAGGCAAGCGCATAGTATGCCGACGCTGATTTCGATGCCGGACCACAGAACTGCTCCGTACTGGTCGTGGGTTGGGTTCGACGTATTGGCAAACTTCTTGAGCGACCCGAGTCGCAAGATCGAGATGGCAGTTACCCTGTTTTTGTGTTTTTAATATCAAGTCAGGGTGAGCATTCCTTTTATTTTATTTTTTTTCCTTCCCTCTACTATTTGAGGCCAACATCTAAGTCTGGATAACGACTTACAGAAACCCAGTCATGAACATCAAGGCCACGGCCATCTTCTTCTTGAACTGGAGCTGCAGCTTCCGTATCTCGAAGAGCGGAATGCCAATCATCCAGAAATCAACAGCAACATTGACCGCCGCATGGACCCAGACGGACGCGCCGATCTGCACGCAGTGCCCCCTGGCACGGCCGGCCTGCGCGCTGTCGAACCTGGTCCAGCTGTAGCTAATCGGCGTGCACTGGAAGATGGTCTTGACGACGAAGACGGCGCAGAAGACGACGTGGAAGACGATTGTGCCCAGGAGGAGCCTCCGGACGACCCGGCCCGGGAAGATGGACATGTAGAACAAGGTCAGCGTCAGCTTCACCATGGTCAGGGCCAGGAGGTACAGGATCTCGGTGATGTACAGGTCGATGCCGTATCGGAGCAGGTCGCCCGCCGGCACGGCCCAGACGCTCTTGCCCAGGCCGCGCGTCCAGAGGCCCCGAAGCATCAGGACCATGCCCGTCATGGCCATGGGCGCGGCGGCCACGATCATGAAGTCGTCCCATCCCAGCCGGAACCGCTGCCGGCCGTAGATGAGCTTGTAGACCAGCCGGATCGACGTGATGACGGTCGTGACGAGGCCAAAGGTGATGATGAGGATGATGAACTCTCGCGACCTGTCCTCGACGGGTTGCTCGCACACGACGCCGGTGAGGTTCCTGGTGACTTTTTTGTTGTCCCCGAGGAAACTTAGTGTTCTGGAACTGATATTGATATTGATGATTGACATTGACATTGCGCACACCTGGCTTTCTCATCTTGGCTCTCTTCCTCTTCTGGCACCGGCACTTACATATGGCTTCGGGTGCACTGCATGCATTCAGGACGCATTCAATCACCGTCCCGTTGTCGGCCACGGCCGGACATGGAATCCTGTCTGCGGCGGCGGCGGCGGCGGACGATATGCCCATGCATGATTTCTACACCCGCCGCCGCATCTGATCGTCAACACACGGTGTCTTTTTAAAAATCCACGGGGGAGAAGAAGGGGAGAAATCGCCCGTGTGTACCAAGACTTGAATCTTACTGCGCAATCCGGTATTCTCCCTAGCACGGCAGTGTCCCACTGCACCGACTCGTTCGAGTGTCCGGCCATGATGATGAACCTTGGGGGCAAAGCAGGCCAAAGTGCTTATTTTTTTTTTCTTTTGTTCAATCTCATCGCGTCATGTAGTTTGTTATTATACTCTGGACGGGTTTGCCTGTTCCATCTCATGTGGCGGCCTCTGGCAGCCTCTGGGCGCAACCAAGAGAATAAGCCTCAACGCTTTGACTCGACAACCCCTCTCTCCTCTTCAACTTCTCGACGCTCGAGCTTTTCCTTGTGAATAGTGAATGCTAGATGGATGTGTAATCCCATTGGATGGACAAGTCAAGCCGGGCTACACCTGAAATAGTGAAACGGCGAGCTCATTGCCGATTATCAGGATGCAACCCATGTGGCCACCAACGTCGACTAAGTATAGTGATGTGAACTTGACGATGCCTCTACGTTGCTCCCAAGCAAGACGATACCCATCGTCTCTGCCTGACATCTAAATCTCTGAGATTGAGGAGCGCACAGGCCGCATGTTAGTGCGCAATGCGCATCCATGATTCTCCAGAGCAACGCAGGCTGTAATACCACTATGCTGCTTCTAAGCATCAGTCATCTCTAGACTCTGCGCATCCAGGAAGGAATCCGCTCTTGCAATTACAAATGATCCGATCAGCGATTTGGTTCTGCCCCGGGATGCCGCCGTGATCTGCGTCAAAGCGCCGGCCTCCACCTCGAGAGAGAAGAACATGACATATCTTGCTGCTCAGAGGACGGCATCCCAACACCATCGTCAGTGAATGGGGACAGACGCAACCGTCCAGACCAGACTTGGTGTACCACCAATGCAACTCCTGCATCATGACCGCGAGGATGAAGCGATGGTCGACACCAGGCGCGGCCGCCGCCTCCTGGATGCCGTCCCAGATGAGCGCCCGCTTCTGGGCCGCTGTATTGTGTTCGAGTCGACCCCATCTTCCGTTGCCATCACTCGTATTGTTCACGTTGTACTTGGCGAGATTGCCATTCTAGACACGCCCGCCTCTTTGGCGCCGCTCAACCTCACCAACTGTGACAAGACTGAGCGGACGAGGTTTTTCTCGTAGCCTTTGAGTGCGACACAGGCATGAAGTTGCCGCCATTGGCCTTTGGCAGTGGAAACAGACGAGGGCACATGGCCGATGGAGTTGGCATCGGCGACGGCGACGGCGACGGCGACGGAAGGCGGATACGGTACGGAATAAGCTGAATCGAGCAGAAGAGTAGTAACCGCGATCTGGTGAGTGTGAGTGTCTAGTAGAAGACGGTGCGTGTGTACTAGGAGCACGTATGGTATGGACAACATGATGAATAGCATTCAGCAGACCTGCAAACTCTCGTAGGTGTAGTTTCTCAAGAACAAAGCATAGGGTTATCAGTTGTCAACCATACATGTATTAGCGACCATGTCATAATAGCTCCGCGCAGAGTGTCACATCGAATCCCATTCGAGCCGAGGTCCGCAAGGCAGTGTGACTTTGGCAACCGGTAAGGCTCCCGGCAGTGAGCATAACTCGGTGATGTCTCCGGCCAAATGATCCCAGAAAGGTTTGGAAGGTGATTGCCGTCCCGCTGCCCCTTTCTCATCCGGGGCAGCATGATTTGAGGCGCGAGAAATACCGAAAAATACCGAAAAAATACTCGCATCAGATGATATAAGGACGTTATTTCGAACCTTGCTTTAATACCGAACCCTGGCTTCCCCAAGTGCCCACGCTCTTTTTACTCTTTCCCCAAGCCGCGCAACTCTGCGGGGTAATTGGCAACTGACCGGTTCTCCGATCATGCCGAGGCTGGACATCCATGTTAAAAAAACAAAAAAACAAAAACTTGTGCACATCACCGCCGTTGGATATTACGAAGAGAGTGATGCCTCACATCTTAGGCAACACTCCCTTCGCGATACCTCCTTCCCTCTTCGTGGCTAATTGCGAGACTCCGGATTATCCGATATCTCGGCACTTCGGTCAAAGACCCCCTCCTCCCTCTCCTCACTCTCTTGGCCCTCGTTATATAGCCCTCCTTTCGCCTTTTGTGGATAGCCTAGTAGATAGCTGAATTCATCGTCATTCATTCTTTCCACACCGTCTCGCAACCGCCGCCGTGTCTCAGAGTAACTACTTGAATCGAGCCCCAAAGACTATCTTCTCTCCAGCCTCATCACCTCTGTGCACCGTGTAGCCCGCCACCATGATCTATAACAGTGGAAATGTGACACAGTTGCCGAATGTAGATTTACTGACATGTCTGTTCGGTGCGTGACCTGACCTGACCTGCTGCCCCCCTCCCTCCCCTTCCCCGTCGTCTCTGGACTTTTGGAACTCCCTTCCGCTGCGCTCGCAGCTTCCTTCCGGAAATTCGTTCGTTCGTTCTGACAACAGCAAGCAATACAGACAGCCCGGAATCTCACGGGACCGAGGATACCCCTGTCCACGCAGAGGCGCACGATCCGAGCTATGTCATCACGAAAAGGAGAGCACGTGCCTTGACTCAACAGTTTGCGTCTTTTCTCCGCCACAGCTACGGCATTGGCAGCTCGGGGCCAGACAAGGACGTTGTCGTGTGTGTGGCAAATGGCCAGTGTGCGCTACCTTGCCTGTTCTGGGGCGTCATTGCAGCCGAGGGCATCTACTCGGCAGCGTCGACTGCTGGCACCCCGGCGGATATTGCACGGCAGATCAAAGACGGGCCGGGGAAATTGCTCGTCTGCTCCGAGGATCTCGCTTCTCTCGGACTCGCCGCAGCCGAGGCCGCTGGTATCTCGAAAAGAAATCTTCTTCTCCTCAAGTCGTACCCGCGAGTGGAGCTTCGCAGCGCAGATGGTGCTCTTGCATGCGACTTCCAGCATAAGCTCGAGTGGCCGAGGTTGATCGATCCGAAGGAACTCGAGAATCGCGCGGTTTGTATCCTCTACTCCTCCGGAACCACTGGCCTGCCAAAAGGTAACATGTATACCGAGTCATCCCCGTAAGGAAAGGGGGGCCTCCCTCCCTGCTGCAGAGAGAGAGGACTGGAAGAGCTGACTGGAAAGCAGGAGTTCGACTATCTCACATGAACTTGATTGCCGGAACCGTATTGCCTTCCTATACGACCCGTCCCGTATACGACAGATGGGAAAAGGAAGGCAGACCATTCGGTCGGCGAACGCTCGCTCATCTTCCGACGGCTCACATCGCCGGTGCCCAGAGCTACTTCGCCATACCCCTGTACGAAGGCACATGCGTCTACTGGATGTCCAAGTTCAACTTGGACGACTTCATCAAGTATTGTCAGCAACTCAAGATCTCGCATTTCGCCAGCGTGCCGCCGATATTCATGGCCATCGCGAAGCACCCTGCGATAAAAGACCAGCTCAAGAACATCAGATTCGCCGTCGCGGGCGCTGCACCATTGAGCGGCGAGACACAGGACGCAGCCGAGAAGAAGCTGCCGGATGGCGCACACATCTCGCAGGTTTGGGGGCTGACCGAGACAACCGGGACCGTCACGGTTACACCGCCCGATATGAAGCTCGCCAATGCATCGCTCGGGTTTTTGATGCCAAACGTGACCATGAGGTAAGTCGGAGATTCCACCTTGCTTTTTTTTTTTTTTTCCGGAGCCAAAAAAAAAAAAAAAAAAAAAAAAATACAAACACAAACAAAAACACAATCTGACGGGACAGACTCGTCGATGAGGACGGAAACGACGTCAAGCCCGGAGAAGCCGGCGAATCATGGATCAAGGGCCCTTTCGTAACGAAAGGCTATCATAACAATCCGGAGGCGAACAAATCCTCCTTCACAGCCAATGGATGGTTCAAAACAGGAGACCTGTTGCGCGTTGAAAACAACCAGTTGTTCATCGTTGACAGAAAAAAAGTAAAAAAAAATTCTCCAAAAAAAAATCCGAGAGAAACACTTGAATTGCATATGCTGACACCCACGTAAACAGGAGCTGATCAAGTACAAAGGCCTGCAGGTCGCACCCTCCGAGCTTGAAGGCATCCTCATTGCGCATCCTCACGTCACAGACGCGGCTGTCATCGGGATACCTCGGGACGGGAACGAGTTGCCGCGAGCCTACGTCGTGCTGGCCCCCAACGCAAAGGGGAAGGTCTCCGAGGAGGATTTGAAAGAACATGTGAGGAAGCAGGTCTCCCACTATAAGCAGCTGAGGGGAGGCGTCGTTTTCGTACCTGTAGTTCCGCGAAGCCCTTCTGGGAAAATCTTAAGGAGGCAGCTTCGGAATCTGCACAGCGAGGAAGGGAAGCAGTTCAAGTTGTGACGTGTTTTTGCCAGCGAGGGTACTTGATACCTATTCCCGTGCCGCCGTACGGTGGTCTTGTCTTAATGGAATGTAGACGGTTAGTTGCTAGCTGGCAATGGCCGTACAAAAGTGAGCTCTATGGTCGGGGACTATAGACCCACGACATTAAATTACAAGGGAATAATAGCGTAAGCGTAATAGAAGAAGATGCCAACTATGACTACAGGATTCCATTCAAACCCACTATAAATATAACTAATTAATATACGAATTTGAATTTAGTTATTTTGGTCATGTCAATGGACCCAACAACAGGACGAGCGCCTTTGCTGTAACCTGACAAATCTATTATTAGAAGCGGTCTTGTATGTTGTACAAGGCTAAGTTGGCGGCAAAAGCAAAGCCTACCCATCGTCGGCGTGGCGGCCCAAGGCCACAACTGCAGAAGCAATGACTTCATCCTGCTCACCTGAACGAGCTTTCTTACTCTTTGTCCATAACGGGCTCGCTTGGACGCAGCTATGGGCGACCCCGGTTTCAAAAAGGGGTATAGAATCCAGGTCTGTCGCAGCTTCTCTCTGACGGCCTCGCATTCGACAAACGCCAGCTTGCATGGCTAGGCAACGCCACCAGCACGATCATGGCGTCTAGGCCCTCTTAGCCGCCCTGGTCCCATCAAAGGCACTGACGGCGGTCCCTGAGTCACGACGCGGATGCCTCTTTTTCTTGTGAGATAGCCTCTCTACCCGCTTGTGTCGCATAGCTGGTAGAATAGTCGCTAGATCGAAATTGATGAGCATGATGCGTCCCCGCTCATGGTTCCTGAGGAAGTTTGGCCGCCGCATATCGTCATGGATGACGCCGTATGTGCGAAGCAAATCATGGAATTGCTGGTTTGGCAGGGTGCCATCGTCGGCTGTGAGCTCATCTCCCGCCCATGACATGAGCAACATGTGAACGATGGTGGCCGCTGCCAACAGATAGGGTGCATCCAAGGGGACACTGCCTAGGCAGACGGGCAAGAATTGGCCTTGCAGCGGTTCTATGCGCCTATAAACCTCGTCTTCATGCTGCAGTCTTTTGACAGCCGCGGCAAACGTTCCTTTCCCGACGAATGTATATCCATAGCGGGGTAGTGATAACTTGAACAGCGCTCCCGTCGCTCCGTATTTGCCATCGCCATCCAGAGATTTCAAGGAACGCAGGCGGTTGACGGGCCGGCCCAGTTCCTCGCGTAGAAGCTCCCTGAGGTTGGCTGCATTGATGGGATGCGACATAGTTCCAGAGGCACAGCGATGCAGTGCCACGTTTGGGCATTTCTCGTCGAGAAGCCCGTTTCTTTTGAGGCCCAGCATACATTCCTGTGTACAGTAAAGGCGGGCCTCCAGTTCCAGCTCCTCATTGCTTCGAGTCTCCTCGCTTTCTTCTTCCCCTGGTGGCCCACCACGCATCTCAGCGTACGGCTGCGGCCATTCCCTCAGGCGTAGAATGGCTCTCTCTTTCCACACGTTGGGCTTACCAGAGTCCCGGCAAGTCTGCAGGCAGAACGCCGAAAGTTGAGCGACGGCAGTGTAAAATGGATCTATCGATCCGTCCGGGCCTTTAGCATCGGTGTCCGATTGGGACACGTGATAGTAAAGGACCGTGGGATCGTCTCCGATATGTAGGAAGACTAAGGATTTTCCAGCGGTGAGGTATCCATAACTACTGCCGAGGCGGATCATATAGTGAAACGTTTGGGCGAGAGCTTTGGCGACAGTCTCTTCCATCATTTCTTGCAGACACGTCTCTTTATCGTTGCTGACTTCACCACTAGAGACTCTCAAGATGACGCGGGTAAACAAGTCCTCTTTACGCATGGCCTCCTGGAATTCTTCGACTGATATTTGATACGCTGCCTTGTACTCGCCAGGGAATGCAATAACACGTTGTCCTGAGAGTGTGGTACGGATAGCCCACTTATCTGGCGTATTTTCTCTCCAGCCTTTGCGATGCAGCGCCATCCTCTTCTTCGACCCGGGTTGCCCTTGCACAGCCTCAAAAACCAATTCGTCGCCATCGTCGCCATCACTATCGCCATCTGTATCGTCAGGCTCCGTCAGACTGAGAATATGATTCTCAAATAAGATTGCTTTGCAATCGAACTCCCGTCCGGTCGGCTGGTCTTGAGATCGTGGACCAAACTCGGCAAGTATGCTTTCCACAGGATTTTCGACAGCTAGAAACTCAAAATCCCTGAGATCCTGCTCACAGGCGACCGGTCTTTTGTTCGCAATTTGCGCTATTGCACAAACAGTTATTTTCGAGGGCAGAAGGAAGCCTGGTATTGTTTCTTGAATTATGTGGTGGCACAATCTTTGCTCATCAAGAAATCCGTCCCAAGGACGTAACATCAATGGGTAAAGCTTGCCCGTTACATCGGTTATCCCACCGCGCGTTTTTTTCGATGTTACCTTGAGCCTTGTGAAGAATTCTTCATGGCAAAGTCGTAAATACTCGTCGTACGACGTCTTGCTGGTCGCGTCGTTGCATCGCCTCCAGGCGTTGCTCCTCCTCCAGGGCGCGTTGCTTCTCCTCCCGGGCGCGTTGGATCGCCTCCTGGAGTCTGTGGATCTCGTCATCGCGGTCGGCCATCGCGATTTGGTCTTTGTGGAGGTTTCTCATGGAGATTTGTGGTTCTTTGCTACGTATGGAGTACAGATAAGAATATGCGATAAGCGAAGAAACAGCAACGTGTAAGGTTACGAGGTCGCACGTAATCTAGCAGTATTATGTATACCTAATTATATACAGATGTACCTAATTGTATACAGATGTACCTAATTATATATAAAATATTCATAGAAATATCTCTTTGTCAAGGCTTTGGCTTGGGAATGAATAACAGAGTGAAGGTTAGATTGAAGAGTCGTAGCTATTGTGCTGCTAGCTAGGGGTAGGTGCTTAAAAGGTTTAATCTCTAGCCTTTTCCCTTATAAGTAAGGAAAGCTCCCTTAAATACCTCACGGTCCTTACGTAACTAGCTTATAGCTAGGTTATAGCCCTATGCCCCGCTAGGCGCTACTAATATTAATGCTATTACTATCCCGCTCCTAATATAATACCCCTTCTTAATATAATTATCCTTAATTACTTAAGCTACTATCTTAGGGTTAAGTTATAGTAATAACGTTCCTTTATTGCTATATTAGCTAGGGTAATTTCTATAGTTACTTATGTTTATAAAAGTAATATAGTAATATTAATAACGCTAGGCTATATTAGCTTTTCTTATAGTAACTATTTTCTAATAGTAACTAAGTTATAGTTACTCCTTAACTTAATAACTATAGGTTATCTTTTTTAAATAATCCCCCCTAATTAGACTAATTAGTCTGATTTTTTAATTAGCTTAACTTTATAAGGTGTTACGGACTAGCCATAAGACAAGGCTATAGGCTATCGAGATAATATTAAGAAACTTAAGGAAAGAAAGGGAAGAGGGAAGAACACAGGTCCTATACAGGCCCCTTATACCCCCTGGTTAGCTTATATTAGCCCCCTTTTCCCTACACTACTTATGCGTTACTACTAAGGCTTAGGCAAAGCCTAAGCCCTTATATACACCCTTACTCACTCCTTTCTTACCTATATTATTATTACTTCTTATTATAATTTATCCTTACTTACTATATCCTACTAGTATAGTATATTTAAGCCGTATATAACTAGTGTGCGCATTATGTAGCTTACTAGTAAGGGGTTAAAAATCGCCCCTGCCTATATGATTAGCCCGTTCCTGCCTGTCCTACGTATCGCATCTAATATAACGCTATACCCCTCCCTTTATTATCCTAATAGCCCTTATTCCCTACTCGCTTAAGGTCCTCCTCCCTTTACTCTTGCTTATATAATAACTATAATTAATTATTTTAATAACTAACTTATTAATATAATATGTTTAGGTTATATATACTAGTGCATGTATTATGTAAAGTTTGCTAATGTAAGGGATTAATATATTCTCCTCTTATAATTAGCTTATCCCTATTTATCTTATATATTATATCCCTTTATAACGCATAACCCCTCCTTTATTATTATAATAGTCCTAAACCCCCTTACCTATTTACATCCCCCCCTTACTACTATTATATATATAAATATCTTACTAAAAATCCCCCTAAATTAAACCTTCCCCTAATAACTAATATCCTTATATTATTACAAACCTATCTTACTACCTATTCTTTCTTATCCCTATCCTATTATTTATCCTACTTCTATCTATCCTAACTATAATATTATTATACCTAAGTCTAGTATACCCACTGCCCCTGCTAGCAAAGGTCTAGCCTACCCTAAGCCCCCCTTTACCCTATATCTAGCTTAGGCCCTTAGGGAGTTTCTTATAGAAGGAGACTCTAATAATAAGCAGTATACTACCCCTAAGGTAGTTTTTTATCCCTATAGGCTATGTATTAAACAGGCCCTTACTATAGGCATACTAGAATATTATCCCCCTAAATCTAGTAAGTCCTATTCCCCTTACTAGGGAAACTATATAACCTATATTTAGTTAACTAAGTACCTATCTACTAATCCCTACCTCTATTACGCCTTAAAGGATCTTAAAGCTAAGATTACTATAGGTATATATATTATTTATCCTAGTGTCCCTAGGACCCTAACCTAGAAATAAAAAATACTAGTACTATCTTAGCACTATTACGCTCTTATCTCCTATTAGACTACTTTTCTCTATAAAGCCTAATTTAATCTAGTGCCTATCTAGTCCTCTCTTAAACCTCCCCTATCCTCTAACTCCTCTATTATAAATATAACTAAGTATAGTATAGTCCCTTATAACTATAGTAGTCCCTTTACTAGGTATAGTATAGGGAACTAAATATAGTAAGTTATAGGTATTCTATTCTAATAGAACTAAGAGATTATAAGTAGCCTAGCCACTATTTACTAGGAACTTTATAGGGGCATTACCCCTAGCAGTACTTATTAGAGTACTTTCTATATATCTTATATTATTAAGGCTAGGGATATATCTCCTTCCTATTAATAGTAAGAATATTATGCTTAGAACTTAGGCAGTAGCTATACTAAACATTATAGTACGCGCTATATGCCCTATAATCGCTAAGATACTCCCTCCTACTAAACTTCTAGTTAAGCCTATAAGCTATTACTTCTAAATAACCACTAGCCCTTAACTAGATTTTACTTATAATAAACTATAGGCCTTATCCCCCCTAGTAGTAAAGTAAAGGACCTTACTAGGGATAATAGTAGTAATAAGGAGGAGGATAAGTTTAAGGATATACCCTTACATTCTAATATCTAAGTGCGAATAGGGAGCAAAGAGAGTACGCCCTAGGTCCTATATATAGCCTTCTTTAGAGGATAAGTTTTACTAAATTAAACTAGTCTATTACTATAATATATATCCCCTTACTTCTTTTTAAATTTATCTAGTGCTTATATTTCCTATATATTTTCTAATAGTTCCTATATTAGTTATATATATCCTATTCACTTAATAAGAATATTTTATCTTCTACCTCTTCCTAGTATATTCTAAGCCACTAAAATCTTCTCTATATAATATTCCTTAATAAGCTTAGGGTTATTCTCTAATAGAACCTATTCTAGACCTAGTTAGAAGTCCTAAACTAGTTAACTTAGGAGGGGGTTTATTGCTACTTATTTAATAAGGTTTATATAAAATACTAGATATATACCCTTTAGGATATTAAGTTAAATAGTAAGTAAAGTTAGTACTTTAACTATAGTATACTTAGCTACTACCTAGTTAAGTTTACGTAAGGGCTAATTAGTCTTAATATTCCTAAGTAATAATTATACCTTATCTCTTACTTAGAAGCGCTCTACTAGATAATATATAGCTACTATAATGTCTTACTGCTATTACTAAGTATAAGCTATAGTAGCCTATATAAGGGATATACTCTCCTAGAGGTATTTTAGGAAATAGATAGCTCTTCCTTTTAATATAGTTTCTAATAGAACTAAGTCTAACTATATCTAAATAGGCTATAGGTTATAGCTATAAAGGAGTTTATTTAAGCTAACCCCTATAACTAATAAATTCCTATTATTAATTACTAGCTAGCAAGCTATAAGGTATTTAGGCTAGTTATACTAAGAAAAGAAAATATATATATATAGTATAGCCTATACCTCTTAGTTTATCCTCTCTATACCGCTATTAGTCTATAGGTAATAGGAGGTAGAAAGAAGCTAGTCTATGCTAATACTTAAGCATAGCGTTATCTAGAAGTTACCTAGATAGTTAGAGCCCCTATCTATAATAATAGATTAAGGAAATCCCTAAAATCACCACTAAACTATTTTAAAACGCTCTACGCATACCTTAGCTACTATAGAGGTTATTACCTCTAGCTACACAAACTTAAACAGTCTATCTATAATTACTATAAGGAACTATAGTCTCTCTAGGGAGAATAATAGCAAGTTTATTATAAAATTAATAAAGATTTGTAATTAGTATCTATTAGGTATTAGTAGTGGTTTTAGCAGGCCCTAATAGCATTATTAACTCTTATAACTTCCCTAATAGAAGTAATTATAGATAAATCTACCTATATCCTAGGCTATCCTATCCTAGTGGAATTACTATTATAGGATCTAGAACGTAGTGTTACGCCCTAGGTGCCTTACTACTAGTAAGTTATAAGACTACTAAATAAGGGTTATTATTAAAGGTTCCTAGGCTAGAACCTAAGTATAGCCCCTAAACTAGAGCGCCTTATAAGCGCTTATTAAGTAGTTTACTACCTATTCCCTTATTATTACTTCTAGGGGAAACTTCTATGCCCCTTCCTATATAGCCCTAAGGCAAATAAGGTAAGTTAGATCTAATAAAACTGCCTAGTCCTAAAGAGTCTAAAGGTATTTTATTATAAAGAGGCGCTCCCCTATTAGTGGTAGTGCTAGATAAGGTAAAGACAAACCTAGGATAGAGTTTATCTAGGTCCTAGCTAAAGACTATAAGAGCATTATAATAGTAACTAGTTATAAGATATATCCTATCCTTAAAGACCTCCCTACCCTATCCTATTCCCTTTAAGAAAGGGTATTTAGCTATTATACTTATGCACTAGGTTTATAATGTAAATAAAAATTAAATAGGGAGAGCATATCCGCTTATTATGCCTAATGCTCTATTATAAGGCATAGAGTAGTAAAGTATTCTAGGTTCTTATAATCTATATATATTATAAACAGATGTAACATGCCTTATAATTCTGCTAACCATACCTTAAGATAAGATATAATAGCTAATAGCTCCTTATTATAAATAGTATAATTCCTTTAAGGGGCTATAAGGCTTATAGAGTAGTAAGTAACTAGGTATAACACACTATCTAATCCTTCCTATAATAGGTAGCCTCTTAAAGCCATGCCTAAATAGTTAGCTTCTACTATAGTGACATAGTTAGGATCCTATTAGGTAAGAACTAGGTGCTTAATAAATAACTCCTTTAATCTTTTAAAAGCGTTATTCTCCTTAGAACTCTACTAAAAAGGGATATCCTTTTAAGTAAGCTAGATTAGAGAAGCTACTAAATTAGAGAAGTTCTTAATAAAATTATAGTAAAAGTTTATAAATCTAAGGAAGCTTTAAACCCCCTATAGCTTTATAGGGGCTAACTATTCCCTAATAGCCATTACCTTAACTAGATTAGGGCAAACTAAGTGCCCTGCTATAATAATGTAACTAAGGTATTAGACCTCCTTTACTATAAACGTAGACTTATTAAGGTTAAGGTATAAACCCACTACCCTTAATCTACTAAGTATTAATTATACCTTAGCTATATAGTCTTTCTTTAACCCCCCTAAATAGACTAGGATATTATCTAAATAGGCTATAATAAAGTCCCTTAATGCATCCCCTAAGGATTTGTTTATGTAATATTAGAACATTGCTAGTACGCTTACTAGACTAAATAGGCATACTAGCTATTTAAATAATCCGAATCTTATATAGAATGCCATAAGATACTCCTATCCTTTTACTATTTATAGCTTATAGAATGCTATGTAAATATTTACTTTTATAAACTATTACGCCTAAGATAAGGAATAGAGTGTTTCCTTAATTAATAGAAAGGGGTAGTAGTCTTATACTATTATCTTATTAAGCACGCAGTAGTTAACACAAAATCTCTAACCACCGCTTACCTTCTTAACCAGAAGAATAGGTGCTATAGCTAATAAGGAGCTAGCATAGATCTATCCCTTATCCATAAGGTTAGTGACTTAGCATCTAATCTCTAACAGTTAGTCCTAGGGTATATTATATAATAGCCCCTATAGAAGTGTTAGTTATAATCCGTCTATATTCTTTTAAAGGCAGATATAGTAGTCTAGCAAGCCCTTATATAGGGGTAGGCTATCTGCCTTTAACTTATTAAATAGATCCGTAAAGTCTGCAAATTCCTTAGGTAATATTAAGGTGTCCTATTATTCTAGTTTTAACTTTAGAGCTAAAAGTTATAGTACTATTATAATTTCCTTTAAGCTTATAGTAATAAACCTTATAGTTATGTCCTTCCACTATTATACTTAGTATACCTCCGCTATATATAAGGAACTAATTATCCCTTATATTAGTGTGTCTATAGTGCGTTCTAAGGACTTAGAAATACATAGACCCTTAGCTACCCTAATAACTAACTATTGTTTAGCTATGTAAATTACTATATTATAGTGTTCTAACTATAGTATCCTAAGGATTATATTACGGGTTAGGCCTAGAATAACATAGAGGTATACTAAAGATTCCTAACTATCTATATTAATCTAGGTATATACTATATAGGTAATTAATAAGGTTTCCTCCCTTACCTATTTCCCTTTTCTTTCCGTTTCCACTATAGTCTAGACTTATCTTCTCTTTAGTAACTAAATAAGCTCTAGGCCTAGCTGCCATGCTACTAATTTGCTAATAGCGCTATAATAATCATAGCTATAGTTAATTTAAACATAGAGGTACTTATGTGTATTAAAGAGTATAGGAACTAAGAATAGTAGTTAATCTATATACTATTCTACTCCCTCCTCTAAGATTATATACTAACTATAGTTATAATTGCCTATCCTAATTAGCTAGCCTTTACGCCCCTATATAAATCTCTGCTTAGGGGCTACTTATTTTCTAATAAGTTAAACTTAACCCCCTTATCCCTACTCTTTATTTCTGCCCTATTGGTATTAATACTAACCTTTAGTTAGTAAGGCAGGAGTAAGAAGCATTTCTATATCTAATAGTCCTTTAAGCTATAGCATAAGTAATATTCTTCCTTATAATATCTTATTATTTCCTCTATTATCACCTACTTAGCATATTATAGTTTAGAGGTCTTTTTTAGTCCCTTTCCCTTTCTCTTAGGCTTCCTACGCTTTCCTACCTAAGTTAACGCAGCGTAAATACCTATTATTAGTATATCGCTGTCCTAGTTAACTTAAGGGGTTAGGGCCTTAGCCTAATAGGGTACGCAATAGGCCTAATACTTCTTCTCTAAGGCATTAGCCTTAATATTAACTATAATGCCATAGAATTATCTAACTATCACTAAGTAATCTTTATAGCTAATCCCTCTACTAATACTACACTCCCTTATATGCTTATTAAGTAAGCATTAAAGCTTTGCTAGCTTTACTTTATCTATCTATATACTACCTTTTACTAGAGAAAGCTTCTATTTAAAGCAAATAAAGAATAAAGCAAACACTTCCCCTAACCCCTATTTAATATAGTTAAGTTTAGTAAGAGCTATTTCCTATTAATAGGGATTAGTAAATATAGACTCTAAGTATTCTAGAAAAAGAATAGGTTTATAAGTATATTAATAGCTTAGCTTAAAATATATAGTAATATAGGCTTAAACCTTAGACCCTAAGTTCTAGAATACAAATATCTATTAGTCCTTATTAGTCCTAATAAAGTCCTTATCTGCTACTAGCTTATGTTCTATAAGGATCTTCTAGGAAGCAAACGTAGCCTTATCGCCATTATAAGGGTTACCTATTAGAATTGGTTTTTGTTTTATCTAGGGTATAACCAGTAGTATAACGGGTAGGTTCGGTTAAGGAGCCTATTTAGGCTAGGCCCCTTATAGCTACTTTATTTAAACCTATTAGTATAGGGTTATAATCTCTCCTTATTACTATTTAATTATAAGTTAAAGTGATTTAAGTTAAGCGGATAGGGCCTCTATTAGTAAAGTGGTATCCGTTAATAGTGTTATATTTCCCTACAAGGGCTAGTCTTATAGGTGTAAAGAATCCATTATATCCATTATGTCTATTACGTCTATTGTGTTTACTATGTTTATTATGTTTTTAGTAGCCTTCTTTAAGGCTAAAGGAAGTTTCTTAAATATTATAGACTAGCCATAAGATAAGGCTATAGGCTATTAAGATAATATTAAGAAACTTAAGGAAAGAAAGGGAAGAGGGAAGAACACGGGTCCTATACGGGCCCCTTATACCCCCTGGTTAGCTTATGTCAGCCCCCTTTTCCCTGCACTACTCATGCGTTGCCACTAAGGCTTAGGCAAAGCCCAAGCCCTTACATAAGGTACTAATTACCCTACTCCCTTTATTTTCTTCTAACTTATAGTAATAGCTTAATAAATTCGCTATAAGTTTATAGTAAGGGACTTATGAATTATAGTAATCTTTATAAACATTAGATTTTTAATTAGCTAATTCAATTAAATAAGCCCTAATATATAGAAGCTTCTAGTTAGATTGTCTTAGATTACTCTAAGCCCCCTAAATTCCTATAAGAAAGGTTAATCCCTCCTTCCTTTTCTCTCTTTTCTTCCCTTTTTTAAGCCTCTTATTAACTTATAAGTCCCCCCTTAGTATAATAGTAGCTATAATGCTACTATTATATAATATTTACTAACTCTTTTATAGCTTAAGTTATTATATTATTTAAAGCTACTATGCTAGATAAACCTACTATTAAGAATCCTCCTAAGGGGAGAACCTTATAATCTTCTAAGACTATATAAGTTTACTGCTTATTTATTAATTTTTTACTACTAACTTAGAGCTAGTTTAACTAAAATTCTATGCCTTTATTACGCCTAGTAGGTAACTATATAGAACGTAGCGCTAAGGGATAATAATAAAGAAACATAATCTTAATATCTTACTAAGGGGAAACCTAAGCTAACTAAGTGTTATTATTCCTCTAGTATAAACTTACTACTAACTTACTATTATCCTTACTTATATTTAGCTTTCTCTAGGTAACTTATTAAAATATTCCTACTATACCTATAATAATAAGTCTTATATTAGAGTAAGTTAGACCTTAACAGATTACCTTTTATTTACTACTAACTTATTACTAGTACTCTAGTTAAATTATAAAACTTTATAAATAACTTTAGGATATACTCTATGTGCTTCTAGAACTATATTACCTTAATAAAGTAAGTTATTCCTTATATATTACTCTATTACTACTAACTTATTACTAGGGGTTTATATAAGCTAAGAAAAAACTTTATAATACTCTTTTAGCTTTAAAAAACGCTAATAAATATAGGTAGGCTTATTATATATATCTTATAGCTAAGGCCTCTTAAGAAGTAAAGCATAATAAATAAGCTACTTTTTTATAGCTAGTTAATATTATAAACCTAAAAACCTAGATTAAAATTGCTAACTACCTCTAATTTATAGCTTACTATAGCCTAATAATTAGTATTATTAACTTCATTACTTATTCCCTACTAATTTACTACTAGTTTATTTATATATAGTTTAATCTCCTTACCTATATTACCCTTATAAAACTCCCTAAGGAGTTTTAAGTTTAGGTATTTAGGGAGGATAACTCTAAAGAGAAGGATATAGGTAATATTATTACTAAAGAGTAGCTACTAGATAGCTATAAGTCTATGCTTTAAATATAAAATTTGTTTTAAATTACCTAAATTATAATTAAGTAAATTATTTCTTAATTAAATTATTATAAATCTAATAACTTTTAAATTTTAATTAAAAATTTAAGTAAGTAGCTAAAAATTCAAGATTTAGCTACTTAGTTACCGCTTATAATCTTTAATAATTTCCTTTATTATAAAGTCTCTTTATAATACCTATAAATTCTCTAAATTATTATAATTCTTCTATTTAACTAAATATTTACGCTATTTTCTGTTATATTTATAAGCAAGAATTCGTTTAACTTTAAATTCCTCTTAATCCTCTTTAACATTATCTTATAGTAAGGTTATATTAACTATATTACTTAGGTCCCCTCTAAAAAATTCTAAGCTTATAATGTTAAAAACATTATATAAGTATATTCCTTTAGGTAGTTTTAATTAATAAGCTAAACTATAATAGCTAACTTCTTTTTTAATTTTATAAGGTCTTAAATACTTTATAGCTAGCTTTTAGCTAGGGCGTTATAGGTTAATATTTTTTATTAAGAGTAAAACGTAATTACCTATATTAAACTTTATTAGTATTCTCTTCTAATTATAATATTTCTTTTACTAAGCTTATAAGTTACTTAGTAGCTGCTTAATCTTAGAGTGTTTATATCTTAATTCTAAGACTCTATTTTCTACTTAGTTATTTACTATTAGAATTAGTATAACTACTTAATCTAGTCCCCTTAGGTTATACCCTTATAGCGCTTCCACAGGTATATAGCTATAACTTATATACGCGCTTATGTTATAAGTAAACTATACTATTAGGAGATAATTAACCTAATTAGTTTGCTTTATATATATAAAAGCTCTTAAATAGTGCTTTAGAACTTAATTTAAGTGTTTAGTCTAACTATTTATCTATAGATAAAACACAGTGCTTAGTTATTACTTTATTACTAAGAGGTAGTAGAATATTCTCTAAAATCCACTAGTAAATATTAAACCTTAGTCTATAATAATACCCTCTAGAGCTTTATAATCTTTAAAAATATATTCTAAAAAGACTAATACTAAGCTATTGCTAGTTAACTACGTAGATATAGGTATATAAATACTATACTTTATAAATTAATTAACTATTACTAAGATTATATTATAAGTTTTATTTTACTAATCCTTAACTAGTAGGAGTCTAGTAATAAAGTCTATTAATAATTCTTAAAAGGGGTAATCTAGCACTAGCAGTGTAACTAGCTTGCTATAAGGCTTATGTATTCTTAGTTTTAATACTTAATAACTAATTGTTAGAACAAGCATGATATCAATCGCGGCACGCAGCCGCAATTACCCGGCAAAACGTCGGGCCGTGGGGCCACACGCGCGCGCAACGCAGGGAGCCCCACTTATGGCCTATAAGCCTGCCCTCTGATAGGGTAAGGACCTATAAGTTAGGTGACTCATAAACGCTTTGTGTTTATGGCCACTTTTTATAATCTAGAAAAGCCTCTCTTTTCCTCTCTTCTTTCTTATTAAATACTATACCTAGAATAGAAGAATTATACCTATTCCCTAGGCTATCTAATTAATCCTAATATTAGGAACCCTATAATTCTAACACTAATTAGTGGTTAACTTTATAGATAACTACACGGTTTTTTATAACTATAGATTAGTAAGGTAAATTAGAAGAAATAACTATACTATAAACCTGCTCTATATAATAGGAGAGCTGCTAAAAGTAATATAGTTATGCTAAGGAAGTTTAAGTATTCTCTTATAATAAGAAAGGAGTTTATACCTCCTAAGATCTAATATCCTAAGACCTTATAAAGACTTTAAAGCTATTAAAAGATTAAGGCCTAGTTAGTAACTAGTCTAACCTATTCTTAACTATTTAATTAGCGTATTCTACTATATACCTAACCCTTAGAAGGCACTCTCTTATAATAAGAAAGGAACTTACTACTCCTAAGATCTAATATCCTAAGAACTCCTAAGGGATAAAGATAATAGCTATGCCTATAATCCTTTAACCTATTATATAAAAGCCCTATTTCCCTAATCCTATATCTCCCTTCTATAGTTTTCTATAATAAAGATAAGAAGATTAAAAGCTCTTTAATAAATAGAGTAGTTAAAAGCCCCTCTCTTTAACTCTAAGTTTAGTAACACTAAAGAAAGCACTAAAGTTAAAAGAGACTAGAAAGGAAAAGGTCTATAAGTTAATAACCCCCTTCTAAGATATATCCCGCTAGAGATACATAATTACATTACATAAGAAGCATTATAATAAGCAAAATTATTTAATCTTAATAAATATAATAACCCTAAAGCTATTATAGCTTATATTCTTATTAAAATAGTAACTTATAAATTAGAAGGTCTTATTATAAGAAGTCTATTTACTAACTTTAGTAAAGACTTTAATAGATAGATAAGAGAGGTATTTATAACTATAGACTAAATAGTTACTAAATACCTCTATAATTTCCTCTTCTTTTATAGCATATATATAGATCTAATAGCCTGCTAGAAGACTACCTTAATGCTTAAGAAAGTTATAAATTATAAGGGATTCTATAATTAGTAAGAAGAAGAGATATAGGAAGCTATAAGGAAATATATACCCTTCTAAAAACGCACTATAGAATAAGACTTCCTTAATAACCTTTTACTAATCCCTCTAATTAGGTTAAGATTATAACACTATTAGTAATATAATTAATAGACCTCTAGAACCTATTAATGTTATTCCCCTAGCCTAATACTATTAGGCTAACTAAATAATAACCCTTAGGATAGCCCTTAATAAAGGTATTCTACACTAAGATAGGATATGCTACCTCCTATATTTCCTAGAGCACCTTTTCCTCTTAGATAAGCATACTTTTACCTAATATAGCTTAAATCTCCCTTAATGCCTAGAATATTAAGACCTACCCTAAAGTAAATAATTAATCTTATAAAGCTATATATAAGTAATATTTAATATAGCGTAGATAACTATAAGGTTTTTAACTTAAAGTTAATAATCTTCTAGGGGAAATATAAGATACTAGGCATTAGACCCTATAAAGCTAGATATACTCTAGAGGCTATGCTTAAAGGAAAGGCCCTAATATACTATTATAAATATCTATGTAAGCTAAATAATCCCTAAGACCTTAAGACTCTTATTAATTAGATTAAATAAAGGTTTAAGACTAATAATATAAAGTAAAGATATCTCCTTAAGTAGCAAAACATAAAGCAATAAATTATATAAGAGAACCTAGAGAAGTTAAAACTTAACTACTTTAAAGAACTTATTATAAAGCTTATAAATCTTTAGTAAGTAGTCCTAGATATTACCTAATCTAAAAGAGCACTATAGAATTAATTAATCTCTATATACTATAGCATTATAGAATATAGAACTTGCCTTATTAACCCTCCTACTAATCTATAATAATTCTATAAACATATAAGGATATTAATCTAAATAACTATATATATATTATTTACGCTAGTTAGCTCTTTATGTATAGCTAGTACTAGTACTCCAGCTGCTTAGTTAAAAGGGAAAACCCTTAATTAGGAAGAAAAACCCCTTTGCATCTGTGGTTAGGCCGACGCTAACCCTAACCCAGGCCTGCGTCGCTTTATGTGTAGCTAGTTATAGGTGTTTATTGCTAGCTTGCGCTAGCCTTATCCTATTAGAAATAAAAGAAAGAAAAAATAGGGAAAATAGAGTCCCTAGCCCTCTTTAACTCTAGTCTAACCCTACTCCGTTTCTATTCTAGACCTCCTCTCTTTACCCTATAGCGTAGTAAACTTAGCTTTATAGTAGTAATTTACTTTTAGTTCACTTTTTAGCTAGCTCCTCTATAGCCTTACTTTTTAGCTATCTCTAGCCTAGTTCTAGCCTATTAGTCTTATAAAGCCTAAGCACCTAGTGTTATTTGCCCTCTATAGGGGGAGAATAATCCTAATTCAGGCCCTAGGCATTTCTAGGCCTAGGTCGCTTATATATTATCTAGTTAATTTTTTATCTTATGTTTTTATTTTCTAGTTAATATCTCTAATTCATCCCCCCCCCCTTATGTAAGTATAAGAGAGGGCTTCTCCCCCTAGAGGGGTCTAACTTCTTTTCTCTTCCTTTATTAAACTTCCTATAGGTTCTTTTTCTCTTTAGAGCTATTTAAGGCTCTCCTAGGCCGGTTTTGGTTTAATTGCTAATATTTATTATAGGCTATATATAATTCTAGCATAATAGCATTAGAAGCTATAAGTATTCTAGTATTTATGCTATTCTGGTTCTAACCTACCTAGGAGACTATAGATTTAGAGCAGTACCTAAGGAAATCCCTAACTAAGAAGCAGCTAGAGTAGGCTATAGCAAAGGATTTAAAGGTATATCCCCTCTGCCCCTATTTCGTATCTATTACAAGCCTAATCCATAGTAGTTAGGCAATTCATAAGGGATCTAGTGTGTTTCTTATGAGTCTTAGTTAATTAATTTTCTAGGGCATTAATACTATAATATTATTAGTAAGTTAGTTTAATTTAGGTTTAGAGATAAGGCTAACTAGTTTAGGTAGGGTTAGCTACTAATGCTTATTTTAACTATTAGGTTTAAAACTATAGGTATTTAAAGGTAGTAAACACCTTTATTCTAGGTCTAATTTAACGCTAATCCGCTCTTAGCTAGACTTAACTAGCTAGTAGAATAAGCACTAGTAGTTAGTTAAAATCTAAGTAGCTATAGTCACTAGGGGTAGTGTAAGTGCTACTATATTAGTTTAGTAGCGTATCTAGTCTAGGTCTAACGTCTCCCTAGGTCCTAGATAACTATTAGGACTATATTAAGAAACTTTATACTAGGAACTATAGTAAAAAGAAACAGAGTGTATCTATAGCAGGTCTAGGCTAGGCTAGTGCTAGTGGGGATTAGCATAATAAGATTGTTTTCTAGTTATAGCGTTTAGATGCTTACGTAGCGGAGATAAACCGGCTCCTAGCTACTGCCTTGCCTGCTAAGGTATAGGCTAAGATAATAAAGGATATAATTCTAGTTTTAGAGAAGAAGTAATGTAGCTATTAGGTTATGGTCTAGGGGGGGGGGCGGAGGCAGGTTGGCATGGGTATAATACTAGGAGTTAGTGGTTAAAATTAATCTAAAGACTATTCTAGATATTATGATTTTATATTATAAATCTATGCCTAGCCTACCTCTATTCCTATACTATCTAATCTAGCATTTCCCCTTAGTTATTTTCTATGTCTATTCCATATTAATTAACTCTAGCACTTTAGAAACGCCCTAGGTTCTTTGCTTACCTACGTAGATTAAAGGCTAGGTCTTACGCTAGGGTATAGTATTAGAGTTGTCTTATGCCTAGGAACCATCTAGCTAGAGATCTTGCCTTTAGGGGATTATTTAAGGCTAGCCTCGCTTCCCGTGTGTCTCTAGGCTAGCGTGATTAGGGGTGTCTATAGTTATATTTAGTATAGTTAACTATTATATAATATTAGTCTTTAACTGCTTAGCCACAGCTATATAGGGGCGAAGTCACCCTAGGAATGCCTCTTTAGAATAGGAACTTATTAAGGCTAATCTTCCCTATGCGTAATTAAACTAGTGTTAAAGAGATATATTTTTCTAGCCCTATATAGAATTTTTAGATTTCCTTTAGATTATAAGTAGGTAGGCAGTCCTTAGTTAGTTCTCTTATATGTCTATACTGCCTTAGTTATCCTTTGCTATACTAGTCCTCCTAGCGTTATTTCCATTTGTTATATAGCTTTACCTCTAGTTTATTATTAATAGGAGGGGGTCTCCTCCTGCGTTATAGCACTATCTTCACTAAGTTAGCTGCGGTTTAGATCCTTATTGCTATTCTACTATTTATAATTCTCTCTTTAAACTTCTGTTTTATCTTATTAAGGTATAGGTCTAGGGGGGGGATATAAGTCTTAACCTTTAGCTAGGCAATAGGTATAGCCTTAAATACACTAGCTATAATTTAGAGGTAGGTTAATTAGTCTGCTATAAAGCTTCTAACTATTCCTCTTAGTTTTCCGCCCTTCTTAGTTAAGGTATAATAGGCGCTTACCCTATAGGTAAGAATAGGTTAGACTACCTATGTATATAGGAGTTAGGCGTCTCTAAAGCTATAGCCCTAAGCTAATACTACTAACGTAAAGAGTGTAAGCCACTACTAGGCAAGCTTGCCTTTAAGGATATTCTTATAGGCACTCTAGTTAAGTTTTCTATCTACCTAGACTCTAAGGAACCTATAGGACTTTATAAGTGCTATCTCTTCTATTCTAAGCTAAACCCTAGCCTAAGGGGGCTAGTAGGCTTTGCTAAAGTGCATAAGTTTAGTTTTTACTAGGTTAAATTTTACTCCTGCTTTTTTTGCCTATTCTTTGCAGACCTTCTATATAGTTTTAAGCCTCTTCTAGGTCTAGGCTATGTTTTTGCTAAATGCTGCTATGTTTATATTATTAGCAAATCCTATAGCTACTATGCCTAGGATAGCCTAGAGGCGTACGTAAAGCTTTGCTAAGTAGAGGAGGAAGAGGATTAGTAAGAGGGGTAAGCCTTATAAGGTGCTTGCTTTAATCTTAAAGGGTCTTAAGAGTTTACTATTAAAGCTAAGCTAGCTTATTCTATCCGTAAGGAAGCTATGTATTATAGCTATTAGCTAATGTAGTATACCTATTTAGATTAATAGGTTAATTAGGTATAGGTAGCTAACTCTATTAAACACTAACAAAATATCTATCTGCGCTAGTAAGGCAATACTACCTCTGCCCTAGGCCTCTCTTACACATTCTATAAGGGCTCTAATTATAGTTTCTATTAACCTATTTATCCTATTGCCTATTTATAGTTTAAGGAGAAGGCCCTTTGCCTTAGCAAAGGCTATAAGTTACCTTATAATCACTGCTTCTATGATTTTTCCTACTATATTTAGTAGTAAGATAGGTCTCTACGTATTAGCTCTTCTTATCTCTTTAGTTATTTTGCCTAGTTTTCTAATCACTATTACTCTTATAGTCTAGAACTAGGTTAGGAAGTACCTTACTTTAAGGATAGCATTTAGTAGTTAGGCTATAGCCTTTTTTACTAGTTCCTTATAGGCTTTAATAAGACTCGCTAGGAGTTTATTATCTCTTAAGGCCTTCTAGCTAGCTATGTTTAATAGGATATTTATAATATTCTCTATTCTAAATTATTCTTTATCTAGGAATAGTATGTTATTAAGTTCTAGGAAGGCAAGATCTAGGATATAGGAGAGGTCTACTATAGGTTTAGGGAAGAATCTTTATGCTAGTACGCTAGCCTTATTATTATAGGTAATGGCTAGGTTAGGGTTATTATTAGTTCTCTCTAGTTCTAGAAGTCTAGGGAGTTCTAGGGGGGCCTAGCTATAGAGCTAAGCCTACCTCTCTAGTTTCTATACCCTACTGTCTTTTTCCTATGTGTTAGCCTTCTATAAGGCCTCTCTCTATATATTCCTTTTCTCCTCTCTAATAACGCATTCTTAATCCTTATCTGCCTTAGAATAGGCCTGCTAATTTATATCTATCCTCTAGCATCTCTATTATCTCTTAGCTTATCTAGCTTTAGTAACTGCTTCTTTTGCTTTCCTTAACCACTATGCCTCTAGGCTAGGGAGTCCCTAGTGCTTCCATAGGGCTGCTTTCTCTACTATCTATTATAGGTTTATAATAAGCTATGTTACGTATATATTAATCCCTTCCTTATCCTAGGGGTTTAGTGCGTTTTCCGCTTAGAGTTATACCGCTGCCTTTGCCTTTATATATAGTCTATTTATTACGTTCTAGGTATATCTAAGGACTAGGGGGACGTTTTCTTATTGCGCGGTAAAGATACTAATTAGTTATGGAATATGGTTAGATCCTATAAGGTCTTCCATGCTATTATAGTAGACTTAAATGTCTAGGGTTGCCTACGCTAGGTCTATAGTGCTATCTCTATTATCTTTGTGTTATCTTATAGGTTCCCCTTAGGGCGTTACTAAACTAAGCCTCCACTAGCTTATAAAGTCTAGTAGTTCCTCCGCTCCTCTAGTTATCCTATTTAGGTTGTCCTAGAGGGGGTGTTTTTAGTTAAAGTTACCTATAAATACGCTTTAGCTATAGGGCTCTTCTATGTTAATAGCATAGATAGGGGTGTTCTAGTTATTAGTATACCCTTCTAAGTAAAGGGAATAAATATTAACTCCTTTTATTTCTACTAGTAACTAATTAGTTTCTCCCTAGGTTAACCACAATCCTATATTATGCTTCTTATTTATATATACCATGTTTTACCTATTATAATATGCTAGTTAGAACTAGGCAAGGCCTAGTGCTAGGGGCTACGGGTGCTTTATGTGTTCCTACTCTTAGATTATAATCATATCTATATTAGTTTAGTAATAGAGTATAATATATATTAGGCTATCCCTCTTATTTATATTCTAGAAGAGGACTTGTAATATTATTATATTAATTAGAGGGGTAGTAAGTCTTTGCTATCTTATGCTAGTTCTAATCTAGTTCTAAGTTATTCTACGTATTGCCTAATGCTTCTAGCTCTAGGCTATTTAGCACTCTATTCTACGTTTATAGGACAGCCTCTTTTTCTTCCTATTATAATAATAGGTTTTATAGCTATGCTAGGCCTCTCTTAGGGTAGTATTAGGCTTCTATCTAGGGAGTTAATAGTAAAACATAATAGTTATTCTAGATATCCTGCCTTTACTACATTTCACTTCTCTCTTAGTATAGGATAGTCCCTAGACTAGGCTAGGTATAGGCTAGAGCATAGGATATAGTTTTCTTTTATTTATCCGCTTTTTATTAGGCAGGATATCTCTCTATCTTTATACTAGCTAGCGCTACACCTACCGTACCTTAGAGTTGCCTTATAAAACTTTGTAATATAGCCTATTTAGAAGTAATTATAGCACTATTAGGGTTATAGGGTCTTATTATATAGTTTAGTTTAGAATAGCTTCGCTTTAAAGACTATTCTATCTTAGCATATCTTATTAGTATCTTTAACCTTAGCTAGTCTAAGAATTAGGGTAGTTCTTTAGGCACCTTCTCCCTAGGGGCGCCTCGCGGTTGCCTTAATTATATTTACTTTATTTGCTTTTCTAATCTTAGTTACTAGGTTTTTAATAAAAGTATGCTTTATTAGGAATCCTTTAATAATAACGCTAAGTATATAGTAGTAAAGGGTTACCTCTAGACTAAAAGCTTTAGTAATCTATTTTTAGTTCTCTTTATATTAGATAGCATTTCCTTTAAAGGTAATAATTATGTCCTTACTAGGGAGTTATCTAGCTACTACTACTATGGCTTAGCTAGTAGCTCTATTTACCGCTATTATTATATCCTTAGCGCCTCTAGACTAGAGTGATTCCTAAATAGTATTTCCTTTAATAAGTACTTCCCTATACTATCTGCTAGGGATCTAGAGGGGGGGAGGTTTATTATTTAGTCTTCTTAGCGCTAGTCTAGCTATAATGCTTACCTAAGTTAGGGCATTATTATCCTTAGCTTCTTCTTTAATAGCCTCCTTAAGGGCTTATTTAAGGGCTTCTTTAGTAATACGGATATTGCTATTATTGCTATTTATTATCCTAATCTTAGTATAGGCGCGGTCTGCTGCCTAGCGGGCTATAGCCTTAGTAATATGCTATACCTAGGTAACTTTATTGCTAGGGATAAGGCTAGCTATCTTATTATAGAATTTCGTCTTATTAGGATGTTTAAATTAGTTCTAATCTATTATTAGGTTGTCCTTGCCTCTCTAGACATTAAACTATCCTATTCCTACATTTAGGTAGTAGTAGCTCTATGCTAGCCCCCTTTCTCCTACGTTAATTACGATTGGCATCTTACCCTCACGCCTGCCTCTGGCTCTATCGTAATGCGATATCATAGGGGGGGGTAAACAGAGGTGGAGAATTTGAATATTAATGTGGTTTGTATTTTAGAGGCGATTCCGGACCTTTAGATTAGTGCGGAAGAAATCTTTTTTGGATTTAGTTAAAGATAAGGTATTCTAAATAACTATAGAAAAGTTAAATAAAAGGCACTAATTCTTATTAATACTTAATATAAAAGAGTAGTACTAGACTAATTAAAAGTATAATAAATATAGTAAGAAAGCCTATTATAGATAATTATACTCCTAAGGCACTAGAAGTGTTCTATATACTAAGAAATGCTATATATATAGTAAAGAAGGTTATTAGTTAACTAAACACTCTAAAAAGAAATATAAAAGGGTATATTAATACTTTAAGAACCACTACCTTATAGAACTAATAATCCCTTCTTATAATGCTTTCCTTAACTAGTATAAAGGTAAAGAGAATAATAGTATTCCCTCTAAAGAAGATAAGATTTTTACCTATATAATAAAACTTAGATTTAAGGAAGAAGGTAAAGAAAGTAAAATACTTATAAGCTTCTTTATATAAGGTATAACTATTAATAGTTACGTAACTATAGAGATTCTCGCAAATTAAGCAGTTACCTATACCCTTATAAAGGAGAATCTATTTAATCTCTAATAACTAAAGGAAGCTCTAACTACCTTTCTTCTTAAAGACTGTTACTTTTTAGGTATATTCTAAGGTATAATTCCTAATACTAGGGCTATAGGCTACTTATTAGTAAGGCACCCCTAATTTCTTACTCTATAGTAGTTAATCCCTAAGATCTAGCTTAATAAATCTAGAGCTAGGGAGGTAATAATTAGATTTAGAAGTAGAAAACTAATCCTCTTTATTAGATTAATTAATATGCCTACCCTTTTTAGTATTATCCTATTTTATATAATGCCTATAAACACTCCCTTCTTACTATATCTCACAGACATAGATTGCCTTAAGATTAACTTCTATATCTCTTAGAATATCCTCTAATAAGGTAATATTAAAGTCCTTATTATATATAAATAGGGATATCTATAGATACTTCTATAAAAAGAAAGATTAATTACTTAGAGCTATTTAACTAAGGTTAAACTATAGCGCTTGTATTACTAATTTAGTTACCTTTCTATTTGCTAACTTTATAATATGCTTTCTAAATTAGGCTATAAGGTAGATTACGAAACTATTAGATAATTAATAAGGATCTGCTACTAATATTAAATAAATATAGATAACCTATATTACTTTAAATTAACCCTTAAGGATAAATATAACTTTAATTATAAAGTAATTATAGATATTATGTATCTTAATAGCAACTGCCCTATCCTTTACGCTATTAATATAGCTATGTTATTTAATATAGCTAGATTTCTTAAGGATATTATAGCAAAAGTAATATACGAAGCCCTCTAACTATACTAGATTAATACCTACTAAGGTCCTTTAGATTAGATTATAACTAATACTAGTATAACGTTTAGAAGCAAGGAATTCCGCTAATTTATAGCTTTAATATTAATCTTAATTAAAGAAGTCCCTATTAAGGTATACTATAGCATTAGTAAGGTTAAAAGGTATTATAAGCTACTCTAAAAAGCCTATAATATTATCTAACGTAAATGTCTAATAATACCTAAAGCTATAGCCCTATAAATAGCTATAAAAGCCCTTAATAATACTATAGGCCTAAATAGCATTATCCTAACTCTCCTAGTCTTTAGCGCTTATCTATAAACAGTTAATAAATCCCCTTTATTACCTAATATTAAGTAATAAGCCCTTATAGTATAAAAGGTAATAAAAGAGATTAAAAGATTATATACCCTATAAAAAGTTAATAAAGCCCTTACTATAAGAAATAGCCCTAATACCTTACTAACTCTTAAACTCTTACTTACCTTACCTATACTTATATAGTAAGAAAAAGTAGGATAGTAAGGCCTATATAAGCTCCTTATAATAGATAGAGAGAGCTATACCCTTAACCTTCTATAAGGCCTTAAAGTCTTTAGATTAACCTTTATTAAGCCCTATAATAAAGACCTTAATAAGGAGAAGCTATTACTAGAAAAAGGTATTAATCTAGAGGTAATTAAGGGGGAGAACTAAGAGGTATAAATTAAAAATATAGTACCTCTAGTTCCCCTAAAGAGAAGGCCTAGAAAACCCTAAAAGAACCCTCTAGTAATTATTAATTAGGTAGATTAATTAGTAAATAACCCTAAGATTTTCCTATTAAGTAAAGAGAAGGCAAACTTTAAGCTTATAGTTTAATTACATAGAGAAGGCACTATTATAACCCTTAGTAAACCCTTTAAACTCTTAATAAAAGCTAAGATTAATACTTTAATTAATTAAGGTATATTTAAATTCACTACCTTTAATAAGAGAAAGCACTAAGGGATTTAAATCTTTAATTCCTATATTATTAATAAGGTAAAAGGAAAGATAGGCTAACTATATAAGAAATTAAGGCTTATTATCTAAGGCTTTAGTAATAAAGTAAAGTAAGTAATTCTTATATAAGCCCTAATAATCCAGAGAGTAAGCTAGTGTTTAATCCTTATAATTACTCTCTCCCTTCTTAGCAAAGGACTTCTTCTATAGATTTAAGATATTATATAGGCATACATATAATCCTAAACGCCGCTAAATTAAATAATCCTTACCTAACTCCCTATCTAAATTTGTAATTAACACCCTAAGAACATAATTATAAGAGTTATTAAGCCTCTCTATAGTATTGCAAAGGCTAGTACGCATTAGTAGGTAACTTACTATAAGCACTATAGAGAGAATCTCTAGATAATAATATTAAGTTATAATCTATACTTACTAGTAATATTTGCTAAAAGCCTTTACTTTAGATATATAGGAATGCAGACTAATAATACTCTTAGTCTATTAGATAAGAGATTCTTATAGCTAGAAGAAGATTAATTAATTACTACTAAATTTACTATAAAACTAAAGCAATTTATTAAGCCTAATAATCCCCTTATATTTAATAATAGAATTATTTAACTAACTAATGACACTATTAAGATATAGCAAAAAGGGTAAAGTAATAAGCTTTAATTAATCCTACTAGAAGAGTTAATAAAGAAGTATATTAAGCAAAGGGCTTAAGGTACCTATATTGCTTTAATCTACTAACCTAAGGCAAGCTTTAATCTCTTTATTACTATATAATACTAAAAGCTAACTATTAAAAATATTAAAGAACTTAATTACTATATTAAGTAGTAAATAGATTATCTAGATTAAGGATTAATATTTATACTACTTAATCTTATAAAGGTAAAGCTCTTTATATTTATTAATAGATTATTTGCTAATAATTAAGACTTTACCTTATAGCTAGGCTATATATTAATCCTAGCTAATAAGGAATATAAAGATAGTAAGTTTATAGTATAAGGTAATATTATACACTATAGCTTAATAAAGAGTAAGAGAGTTATAAGAAGTATACTTACTTTAGAGGTCTATAGTATAGTAGCAAGCATTAATATAGCTTATGTAATTGTAATAACGCTAAAGATAATTATAGACTAACTAAATCTCCTTATAATCCTAATTATAGTCTATACTAATTTATACTTATTATATAAATGCCTTATTAAGCTTAGGACTATAAAGAAGAAGTAGCTAATAATTAATATTATAGCCCTTTAATAATTATATAAATACTATAAGCTTTATAAGATTAGATAGATTAATAGTAAAGATAACCTAGCAAATATATTTATAAAGGTAATACCTAATAAGGCCTTAGAGAGGTTTATTATAGGTAATATAGCAATAGTCTAGATAGAAGGATAGGTTACCTATGTATAAGATTGCCTATATAGGTTCTAGAACTAAACTTAGCCCTAAAAGAAGAATAAAATAGTACCTTTATAGGCCTCTAGGGTAATATTACCTTAGAAGGAGAATAAAATAGCACCCTTATAGGCCTCTAAGGTAATATAGCCCTAGAGGGAGAAAAAAGAGCACTCTTCTAAGTCTTTATAGTAATATAGCCCTAGAGAGAGGGTAAGATAATACCTTTTAATAAAGGGTGCCTAAGCCTTTAGGATAGTATAGTTTTAAGGGAAAAGAGAAGAGAGTATAAGAGGGCATAAGAAGGTATAATCTAATATTATACCTATAGGGAAGAGATTATAGGTAACTCTTCCTTAGGAATATAATTTAATATTATATTATAGTTAAATAAAGGGGTAGGGGAAAGGTAACTATAAATACTATAGGTAGTATTATATAAGAAAAAAGGAAAGGGAATTAAAGAAGCTAGTTATTAAAAACTAGTAGTAAGTAAGAAGAAGAGGAGGATAAGGCCTATACCTATTATTTTTATTTGTTTATTCCTTCCTTTATATTATATATTTATTTAATCCTTATCTCTTCTTTTCTTAGATTAATATTATATATTAATAATTATATTAAAAAGAAAGAGATTCTAATATTAAAATAAGCATAATATTAATTATAGTATATAGCCATAATTACCTGGCAAAACATTAGGCTATAGGGCCACACGCACGCGCAACGCAGGGAGCCCTACTTGTAGCCTATAAGCCTGCCCTCTAATAGGGCAAGGACCTATAAGTTAGGTGACCTATAAACGCTCTGCGTTTATGGCCACTTTTCACGATCCGGAAAAGCCTCTCTTTTCCTCTCTTCTTTCTTATTAGATACCATGCCTAGAATAGAAGAATCATACCTATTCCCTAGGCTATCCAATTGATCCTAACGTTAGGAACCCTGTGATTCTAACACTAATATAAGTACGTATATATATCTTAATATCTTTTTTTATTCTAGGCTAAAAGTATTAATTAGTAACTTAATAGAGAGTTCTAGTAACCCCCTAATGCCTAGCTATAGGGTTATTATAGATTAGTAATAAGATCTCCTTTCTTATTCCTTATAGGATAAAGACTTAATTCTTAAATATTAATAGCTTAGAGAGTTCTATAGACTATATCTATAATACCTCTAAATTACTGCTTTCTAGTAATAACCTCTTCTCTATAATAAAGGCATCCCTTTATTACGTATCTAATAATAAGACTTAGATTAGGGGTTCTAATTCTAAGTCCTTATTTAATATAGTAGAGTTAAACTTAGTAAAGGTTCTCTATACTGCTAAGACCCTTGCTATAATGCTTCTACTAGGTTATAACTCCCTAGCTAGTAAATCTAGACTAATAGGCAAATCTCCCTATACTATAATGCCTCCTTTAAGCGTGTCTAGACTAATAGGCTTATTTAAGGTCTATGCTACTCTATCTCTATAAGGTAATAGCTTGCTCTTAAGCATATATAGACTAATAGGCTAATCTAGTTAATAGGCAAGGGGTGATTTTATAGAATACTAGATATTAGCAGTTCTATTATAGTATTCTTATAGCTTATTATTTACACACTAAACACGCTATGATTTCTTAGAATACTAGATATTAGCAGTTCCACTATAGTGTTCTTACGGTGTATTATCTATAAATTTAGCAAGAAAGGTTAGTAATTATAAGGATACTATCTCTGCCTTTCTCTCTTTACTTATATAGTCTAATCTCCTTAATAGAGCATTAGTAAGGTTTAATTTACCTACCCTATGCTTAATTATAAAGTTAAATAGGCAAAGCTTATCTAAAGTAGTAACCTATCTACTAGTTAGCTTTAGTTTTATAGCTAAATACTTATAGTTTAAGTAATCTATTATTACTATAACTAGATACGTTAAATACGCAAGGTAATGCCTCTAAGTTTAAAATGCCTCTTAGATAGCTAGCAGCTCTGTATCTAGTGTTACATAGCGTAGCTTTATCTTATTTAACTTCCTTAATATATATGCTACTAGATACTAGTAACCTAGCACTAACTGCACTAGGATAGCTTTAAGTGTATAGCCTAAGGCATTTGTCTTAACCCTTAATAGAGCTAATAGGTTAAAGTACACTAGAATTAGTGCCTCTTAGAACTATTTTTATAGCTCCCTAAACGCTACTAGCTTATTAGGATCTAGCTTAAACTTTACTAGTTAATCTCCTTAAAGCTAATTAGTTAATAGAATAACTATTTTGCTATAGCCCTTAATAAACCTTTAATAGAATCTAGTAAAACCTAGGAATAACTAAATATTAAACACGCTATAAGGTACTAGCTAGGTTACTATTGCCTTAATCCTTATAGGTTCTATTATAATCCTAGCTTTAGATATAATAAAACCTAGGAATTTAACCTTAGTATATAAGAATTTATACTTTTCTAGATTAATAAAAAGGCTTACCTCTTAAAGCTTCTAAAGGACCTATTTTATATGCCCCTTATGCGTAGCTATATTACTGCTATAAATCAGGATATTATCTAGGTATATAACGTAAATTATATTTACAAGACCTTCTAGGGCATTATTAATATACTCTTAGAAGGTAGTAGGTATATTAACTAGTCTAAAGGGTATTATAAGATATTCAAAGTGCTTATATTTATATTAAAACGCAGTCTTTTACTTATCTCTCTTATAGATATATAGCTAGTAATACGTATCTTTAAGATCTAATTTAGTATAGACCTTTATACCCTTTAATTAGTTTAAGATTTTAGTAATAAGTAGTAGCAGTGCCTTATCTTTAATAGTAATCCTATTAAGGCCTTTATAATCCATATAAAGGCATAATTTTCCTCCTTTCTTTAGCATAAATAATATTAGGGCTTTAGCTAGGCTAATAGATCTCCTAATCTATTCCCTTTGCTATGCACTTGCTAAGTACTTATAAAGTACCTCTAGCTCTTTCTTTACTAAATTATATATTAGTCCCTATAGGAGTGTTTTCCCCTTTTCTAATTTAATTATATAAGTCTAACCTCCTAATATAGAAAGGATACCTATAAGCTTATTTAAGAAGATATCTTTAAATTCTTTATAGGCCTTAGGTAATTAAGTAGTTAGTTTATAGGCTTTGCTTATATCTATTATTACTAGGTTATTATAAGACTAATCTCTTTTAACTGCTAAGATATTATTACCTTTCTATATGATTTCTATTATTAATCCTTGTAAAATAAACCTAATATATATGTGTTTTACCTCTTTATATATCTATCGCATCCCTACTACTAGTCTAAGGCGTCCTTTTATAATAGGGTGTCTCTAATAACTATTTTCCTAAGATATAATTATAGGCTTATATATAACTACCTAGTTATGCTATAATAAGAGATCCTTACTAGTATTTGCTATATAGTAGCTAACTTAGCATATTCTTACATAGCCTATACTATCCTTAATTATTAGGGTTTATAATAAAATCCCTTAATGCTTTATTTTAGTTAGGGCTACACTCTTAAGGGTTATATTATCTTTCTTAATATTAGACTAATTAACTTCTATTAGTAGCTTTAGATAGACAATTAAATAGGTTACGCTAGGATTAAATAGCGCCCTTATAGCTATCTATTTATATTCTTATTATAATTTTACCTTTACTTATAATCTAGGATTCTCTAGTAGTAATTTAATAAGAGCGTCTTCCTAGGGTTACATAGAGCTAATTAGAGTTTTATTTAGGTTAGATAGTTTCTTTACTTAGTTACTACTACCTTAGTGTGTCTCTATTATATAATTTCCTCTCTTATAAATAGAATAATCTAGTTCTTTATACCTTAGTGTAATATATCCTAGTTTACTATACTTAAAATATATAAGGGATAAACTTACTACTCCCTTATTACTTTATTTCTATAATTCTTCTAGGGTAGTAAAACGCTATCTTCTCCTTTTATAGTTATTACCTTAATTATTACCTTAATTACTTAATTAAGCTCCTTTAGTTATAACCTTTGCCTTCCTTCCTTAGCCTGCTAAATAGATTTAACTCTTAGGGAACTCTTAGCTAAGTACTTACTTCTTTATAGTATTATTAAGGCTATTAATAAATATATAGATTTATAGGCATTTAGGAATTACTTTAGGTAATTTAGCCTTTACCTTACCCTAGATCTTTATAAAAGTCTAGAATAATTAGTAATTCTCTTACCTAAGACCTATTAGCGTTCTTATTACTTCTAAGCACTATATATTCTTATCTATAGTTCTTATCTTTAACTATTCTATAAATCTATTCTAAGTATAACCCTAATAGTCTATATAATTATCTATAGCTATATAATATATTTACTATTACTTTATATTATCTGCTAGATAGCTACTAGTATAGGTAACCTTAGTTATATTATCTATAAAGGTACTATAATCTATAGTAAAAGCTATATTTAGGTTTACTAAGAAATTCTAAAGACTCTTAAAGGTATTCCCTTTATATATAGGTGCTCTTAATTATATCTTTATAAGGCTATATTACTATATAGTAAGTGCTACCTAAGGCACTAAAGGAGGGGTATTTATAGGTCCTATATCTAAGTTACCTAAGGGTATAGCTACCTTTATCTCCTATAGGTTTTGCTATAATTATATAAGTTTCTATCTCTTTTTTATAATATATATCTAGGTTATTACTTCTTTAAGGTATTAGTTTAGTAATACCTCCTTATTATCTATAAGTATTCTGCTTAGTTAGTTATCTAATAGGGATTATTAAATTACTCTAGATAGGTTTATAGGTATAGTATCTTCCTGCTTATTTACTATATTATTATAGCTACTACCTAATTAGGTTATTATATAGTGAATTCCTAATATCTTAATCTAACTAATAGTCTATTACCCTAAAGGGAAGAGAGATTAATTTATTAAGGCTTTAGCTTAGGAATAAATAATAGAGTAAAGGTTAGATTAAAGAGTTATAGCTATTATGCTACTAGCTAGGGGTAGGTGCTTAAAAGGTTTAATCTCTAGCCTTTTCCCTTATAAGTAGGGAAAGCTCCCTTAAATACCTCACAGTCCTTATGTAACTAGCTTGCAGCTAGGTCACGGCCCTATGCCCCGCTAGGCGCTACTAACATTGATGCTATCGCCATCCCGCTCCTGACACTCTTCCCTTGGGCCTAGTTTCTACAAAGATGATGACAATCGACTGTGCATTTGGGAACAAACCATCCTTGATGATTCAAGGCCTCCAGGCACTGGGGTCTTTCTGCCTGGTTGGAATGCCTGTGGAAAAGCAACCATTGTCAATGAAGAGAGTCCGGGAAGGCAATTTGGCCGATTACCATGGAGATGCCTACTAAACCTGGTGAAAGTGGAAAGATACAGTGGGTCGTAGGTAATTCCGAGCAATTCGTAGCAAAATTAGCGTAGAATCCATAACGCGTTAATAACAAAAATACGCACCCTATCTTTAAGATATAATTACTCCTTTTACTATACCTTATATCACTTAAAAAAAAAAAAATTCTTATAAAAAAAGAGATAGATTTTAATAATAAATTTATAAGGATTTTTTACCCAGTAAATTATTAAAAAAAATAGTATTCCTTATAGTAATATATCTAGTATTATATAATAGGCGTCTTCCACCTTTCTCAAAGAATCCTCATTCATCTCAGTCGCCACAAGTAGGTTGTTGTAGAAAACTGATATTTCCGGAGACACATGGTTCGAGCGCACCGACAACTCCAAGGTTGTCAATTGATTCCTCACTTCCTGTAGCGTATTTTTCCTTCCAAGTCCTCGCAAGCGACGACGACGAGAAACCACCCCTCGCCCAACATTGACTCGGTCGACCCAACGAGAAATCGAAAAAAAAAAAGTCCCCCACGCCTTCCATGCCCGTCGGCTCCGCCATCAACCCAAGCCCTCGTCTCCTCCAACAACATTCAGCGTCTCCGTCCTCTACCGCACAAGCTCCACCTCCCCCCGGCCCCGGCCCGCGGGCGTCACCGAGATCCGCGTCTCCCTCGACGAGCTCACCACCACCCCACCTCCGGCTCTACCGGGACAAGACGGCCGTGCGAGCGCTGCTCTCGGCGCGGGATCCCGCCGCCGCGCCCTTCACGTGGACGGCCGTCCATCTGAGGAGCTTTTGTCCCACGCAATTGGAGATTCTGGCCTGGCGTCTTTGGAGCGCGCCACGGGGAGCAAAGTGGCATTCACAGCAGGACTCGAAGGCCAAGAGGCTGGCCGACGGACGCCATGATGCCGTCGAGGAGATTGTCTTCGTCTTGGGAACAGTCGACGCGGATTCGATGAGGGAAGGGTTTGCAATGGAATTTCTGGGACTGGGAGACGAGCATCTAGACGGGGTTGTTGCCAAGGTGGTGACTGATCACAAGGTAAAAAAAAACAAAAAAGCGTAGCGTAGCGCTATTGATGTGAGAACGCCAATGCCCAAAGATGAGAATACTGTCATTCATGCTTTCTTCGTTGGAACCAAAAAAAAAGCACGACTCATAGCAACTTGCATACCCGTGTTCTTGTACAGGGTCAACACATTTGACAGTTATTGAAAGGGCACGTGAATAGAAGCAAAATCAACAAAGTAAACCCACGCTAAAGCTGGGCAAATGTGCTGGTACATTGCAAATGCCAACGCTATCCTCATCCTCGCTCGCTCTAGAAATCGTGAAATGGTCATGACCCATGTGCTCAATTCCCGAAGCATGCCCGTGTATGCATATTAGTCATTAAAAGCTCTTCTCCCATGCTCCCCACCATATGCCCATGTTTGCTGCCACCACTAGATCAAGCATTTTCAATCCCTCGTCGTGTATAATCAACTTGCCCAGCTTGGCTGTTTTCCCCCGGTTGCCGCCGCCGGCCCGCTCGCTACCCAGGTTTAGTCCAAAGGGGGAGACAGCTCCATCGTCTTTTGCATTACAACTGTTGTTACCCAGCGATCCGTCGTCTTGTTTGAAAAGCTTTTCGATATTACCTTTCCACTGCTCCCCACGTTCTACAAACAGCTCCGAAGGGGGAAGATTAAATCGCAAGTCGCTCACCGTTTTCCCCGAAGACGCCAAGAACTTCGCTGGACCTTGACTGGCGACCAGGGGATTGTAATTGCTGCTGGTGCCAAGCTCTTGGGGAGTGTGTCGGCAAACGAGACTGCGTCCAGCCTGACCTGTTTGAAAATCACATTTACCACCCCACGGGCTCGTGAATACGTATCCGCGAGGTTTCATGCCGGGTGGGGGCAGTCCATCAGTGACAACAGCTTCGACGTTGTCGGACTTTTCACTGGTATTCGATGCGACTGATCCAGCGCTGTCGCTTCGATGGCGGGTCAACTTGTTTAGTCCAGTCTGCTCTAGACGCTGAATTGTCTTTTGCAACTTCTTGACGAAACTCTGCGAGTATTCCATGAGCAACTGCCGTGAAAAGACGCTAACCTCGCCTCTGGGGGTGTTACGATCACCGGCGTTGCTGCGTGTCATTGCGGCGAGGGCTGCGTCCAAACGGTTTTCTGCGAGGCCGTTCTTCTTGCGGGACATGGTCCGGAATTTGGCGTAGCCAGAGTTCTCGAGCTCTATATTTATGGACGGATGAAGATGCAACAACGGAGTCGATAGGTGGCCCGAAGTTGAGGCCGACTGAGCGTCTCGTTCATCGCCAGTGTCTACAGGGTCGAGCTGTCGCGAAGAGACTCTACCAACATTCCATTGACTTCTAGAGCTCGGATCCCGGCGGACAATTGTCAGGGTGAATGGCGTGCCATTCCCATTGATTGAAGTAATGCTGTGATTTCGGAGTGACGGGGAACGACTGGGTGCAGTATTAGCAGCCCGAGATTGGATCGCGTTTGAATGTAAAACCGAGCCTTCGACGCCTCCGGGCTGTGGGACAGGCGTCTCCAGAGGTAACACTGGCAATTGTTTGTCCCGGTGCTCATGTGAGCCATTAGCTGTGTCTGCTGAAGAGAGGTGGTCCAGCGGTTGCGTCGAAGGGTCGCTCGAACGCGTCGTCATCTCCGCCATTGTAGGTTTAGAAGAAGCCATATGAACTGCTGGCATTGGACGAGGACCAACAGGTTTTCTTGCGGGCATTCCAGTGTGTAACCCAGCGGCAGTTCGTTCGTGCACTGCTTTTCTATTTGGAGGCGGATCAACCCCACGCTGATCATGTATTGATGGTAGTGTTGATACGTCGGGGCCCTCGAGTGAGGGGTGAGTGTCCCGACCAAGTCCATCAGCAGCACTCAAAGACTCGATTCGTGGTGGGTTCGAACTTGTGGGATTGGCGGGCTGTAGAGGTGGCGGGCGTGTTCCGTTTACCAGGCTATCGGGCGTCAAAGCACGAGCTTGGTCGGCGACTGGTTTTCGATGGATCGTGAGTGGCGACGAGCCGCTTTCTTCACTGGATCGCCATTTTTTCTCCTCGCAGCTTGATTCGGGAACTGTCGCGTGGTCGGCGGGCATCTCCAAATGAATGTAATATAGAGAGTTGGTAACATCCTCGCCAGTCACGTTCCGCTCCTGGGGTTTCGCCGTGGAGAGAATAACATCTGGTAACAAGACGTTAGAGAGAAATGAAATCAATCAGCCCGGGATTTGGAAAGTCAAAAACCTACCTCTGGTGCCCGGCACGCGAGAGATGTAGAGAGTTAGGGGCTCTTTTGCCTCATCAGCTGGCTTTTCGGGATATTGAGGGGGGTTTGCGGCAAGCTCGTTGATGGCGGTCAAGGACCTGGCCTCCATGATGGTCTAGTCGGGTCCAGCAAGAGCTTTTGTGGTGATGAAGAATTTGCAGAATAACCAAAGTTGTGCATTAACTTGAATAGGCTGGATCCTGGGTTTATGATTAGGACAGAGTCAGGTTCTGCTCAAAAGTGCCATGCGAGAAGAAACGAGGGTCTGGTGAAGCGAGGGGAACACGAAAGAGGGCAGAGGGACTAAAGGGCAACAAACGTTGCGCTACCACAAGGAGATGAGGATGAGGAAGGGAGAAGAACAAAGGCAGGAATGCGAGATGCTAGCAAAGGTGGCTGTTCAGCCCTCCTTTCCGTCATGTCAAGCAGACAGCAGACGCAAAGCTTTTGATTGTGGTGTTGCGGGCCATTTGACATTTGGCGGTTGCCCAACAAACGCCGCGACGAGTCAACAGAGCAAGGGTAGCAGACCAAGGGCAACAGACCAAGGGTCCCCGACTCCCGACTCCAGCCAGCTGTCTGACTTTTTGTGCTTGACTCTTGACAGCTGTTCCACGAATCCAGGCCAGGCACTTACGTCACTGCCCCGGCCCCAAGTGCCCCTCTTGCCGCGTGGCAAGAACATTGTCGGCTGAATTAGAATTAGACATGGACATGCAATCTCATCTCTCTCGCTTTCTAATCCAGACGGAAGGGCGACAACGTTGCGTTGCACTTGTGCTAGCAAAAGTCAAAGAAATGAACGGACGAACAGCCAATGCCAGCCATATCAGACTAGGCGTCGCGTCGAGTCAGGATGCATCCATCAATTACTGAGGTCAAGCTGGTCGTGTGTAATGCACGCGTCAGTGCCGAGATTATGGGAGAGATGACAAATGCGTCCACGCTCCACGCTCCACGCTCGGCATACTGGCCGGCAACTATTGATTCAATTCCCACCAACTTGCAACAAGCTGCAGAACCGCTCAGAACCGCAGGCGGCAGGAGCGGATTGGCCTCTCCAGGAAAATGAATCCAATTTTTTTTACGGAGTACTGACTAGTGTGATTCATGGCCAAGCTCAACGTCAGCATTCGTGGCTGTGCTGCTTGCCAATTATCAAGACTCCAGAAGTTGTCTTGAATGACATGGGGACATGGGTCAACATGGCCATTCGCAACTCCCCGTTCCAATTAATAGATCCCGATGTCCTCCATGTCAACGCCGTGGCTGCGCTCTCTTTTACCCTCGTGCATTCCTGGTCACTCACTGTGTGTGTGGCCGTCTCAGATTGCTCTGACACTCACTACTCCTTAAATTGCTGCTCATGATTCGTTTCATGCAAACCATACCCTCACTCAACCCCAACGGCGTGTAACGGACGCAAACATGAAGGGAAGTACTCCGTATTACTGCTCAGTGCTGATGCTTAGCGGCTAATTATGCTGCAGACAGGGAAATTCCCGTGAGTAGCGCCCAACTTGCAACAAGCCGTGCCGATTTTGCAATCACTCAATTGCCCAGGGCATCTAACCAGCCATCTTGCACAACGTCGTCTATTGATAACCACATGCAGCTTCCAACAACAGTCATGATGCTGGCAAGAAGTATTCCAGATCCCATGGTCAGCCCCTGCTCTGTGGTCGCTGAGCTCCAAACCAAAGCCACCAACTACCCATGAGTTTACATGTAGGATGCAATTGTATTTGAATGCGGTCCGTTCATGTTGTTTTCTTCTTTGCGTTGCCATCTAAATCGTCGTACACGGACAGATGACAGCATCATAACTGGGTGATTTCGCGGACTATTCAGAATAACCTCCAAATTGACTTATACGGGGTCGTTTAGTGAGATTGGCGAGCGCGCCATTGATCATTTGACTAGAAGTCTCCGAAGAGAGTGTGGGAAGAACGGCATCCGCACAAGCTATTTGAAGCCCAGCAAGTTCCCAAAATCGGCTTCCATTACAGAAAAGAGAGCGACGATCGAGAGTTAATATTTGTAAGCTTGACATTCTTCATTGTTTCTTCTCCTCTCAGAGCTCTAAATAGTGTCACCACAGTCATTGACATAGCATCATCGATGTCTATACTTTTTTAGCACAGAGGAGCAGTTTCTAAACACTTCATGTTTTCCCTGTATATTTTTCCAATTTTCATCATGTATTCTTGTCAATGTTCTTCAATGCCTTAAACTGTTCCCGTTCCAACGCAGCCGAGGATTTGGTGCAAATAAACCACCCAGACGCGACTCATAGACTTTCATTATAGCGCTAATTGCTGATTAGATGATCAACGGAGAGTCTACCAAAATGAACATCTACGCCACCGATCCAAAACTTTGGCCGTCGTTTGCTTCATGTATTGTTTTCCATAGAAGAAAAACGGCTGGCACTCAATTTACGTGGCGGAAAGTGTCTTCAGTTGAAACGAGCAGTAGGGAAATTTAGGATGTGACACGTGCTAGATCACGTGTAGAATGGCCACCAATCACGTCCCGATCAATGTAATCCCGCAGCGTCAAACCTCCCAGGCCAAAATCTAGCACGTCAAACTTGTCGTCGACAGGCCTCCATCGCCGCCACCTGCACCCCTTCCCCAAAGCCGCGCCACTGGCCCTGAATCCTTCGTCACACTGCACCTTTTAGCACAACGACGTCGAATTGAACCATGTCGCCGGCTCTGCAAGCCTCCGCGGCCATGTTAGCGCGACGGCAGCTCGCCGGAGCTCCGAGCAGCACGAGCTCACTTGTCGTCGTGGCCAGTCGACTGATGGCTACCCAGCAGCACCAGAAGCGAGGATATGCTACTCCTGTGGGACCGCCTCCCAAGAATTTTCGAACGAGCAGACGGGTTGAGTGGTCGTGGGACAAAGAGGGCACTCTGGATCGACTAGGAAAGTACTTCCTCTTGACTGAGATGGCAAGAGGAATGTATGTTCTGATGGAACAGTTCTTCCGACCTCCGTACGTGGAAGATCCCGCAATACTGACCCAAGTCTTGATTTGATATCTTGCACGGTGCGATAAGCTAACCATCGATACGCAGATACACGATCTATTATCCCTTTGAGAAGGTAAGAACACTATCGACACACATTAGCTTTCACCAGTATCCCCAGATTGGAAACTAACACGTGTCTTAGGGTCCCATTTCTCCTAGGTTCCGTGGCGAACACGCCCTTCGACGGTACCCCTCCGGTGAAGAGCGATGTATCGCCTGCAAGCTTTGCGAAGCTGTACGTCTCCTCCATGAGTCACTCAGGAGACTGAGCTGATAACATTTGCAGATCTGCCCTGCCCAGGCTATTACCATCGAAGCCGAGGAGCGTGCCGACGGCTCCCGCCGAACTACCCGTTACGACATTGACATGACCAAGTGCATCTACTGCGGTTTCTGCCAGGAATCCTGCCCCGTCGACGCGATTGTTGAGAGTCCAAACGCCGAATATGCCACCGAGACGAGAGAAGAACTACTGTACAACAAGGGTGTGTAGAAAACATTCTCCGTGCCAATGATTCCCATGTGTGAATGCTGTCCTAACACCTCAACAGAGAAGCTATTGTCCAACGGAGACAAGTGGGAGCCAGAGTTGGCCGCAGCCATTCGCGCCGATGCCCCATACCGATAGACTACACACAAGTCAATGACGAGCCACCACCACATATATGTCATTGCTGATTCCCTTTGTATCAATAGTAAGAGGCTGGATGAGGGCGCGTCGTGGATGTAGAGCAATGGAGCGAGGTCCCAATTGGGGAATGTACATAACTTGGCCAAGAGAGCTATCATCACTGCATTGTGCACGCGTACTGCCAGGAAATAATGTGATTCATGTCCGCCTTGTGAAGACACACAGCACTATTCCCAAGTTGTTTTGTGGAATATTTGCAGCGTAAATCAGTCTTCACGCATCGACGACGGCCAATTAAAGTTCTATTCATTTACCCTAACAATGTGCTGCTAATACAGTAGGCTTCCCCATCCCACCAGTGTACGAAACGATAATCCGAACAGGCACAAGTCTCGGGCAATCCCATCCCATCGAAAAGTCAACCAATCACAATTCCCCTAATCCAATCCCCCTCCCGACCTACCCACCCATCCCGTATCACGTGACAGAAGCTCCAGCCCAGCTTCCGACCTCCGTACCAAGGTCTCAACAAGCTGCCAACGAGAAAATTATCACCAACTTCCATCCTCGCGTTCCGTCATATCTAACCCGCGCCCTTCCCTCCCCCCCAATCTTCTCCACGCCAGTCAATCGCCAATTGACCCAACTCGCCTCCTACTCTCCTCGGCCATCGAACAAGATCCCGCACTACCACCAGCACCACCATGTTCCGCACCGCTTTCCTCCGCGCCGTCTCCCGTCCCACCGTCCGGAGCTTCGTCGCCCCCCGCGCGCGCGCGGCTCCCGTCCTGCCCTTTCCCAGGGTCCAGGGCGTAAGAATGTACGGCGCCGCGAGCGGCCTGAAGAAGGAGGAGGTCGAGGGCCGGATCATGAGCCTGCTGAAGGGTTTCGACAAGGTACGTCAAAGGTCAAGTTTCTTCGCCACGCCGGTGCTAACATCCGCAGGTCAACGACGTAGCCAACGTGCGTCCATCTCCCCCCCGGCCGCCGCGATGAAAACTAAAAGAAAACAGATCAAGCCCGTCGCCCACTTCGCCAACGACCTCGGCCTCGACTCCCTTGACACCGTGGAAGTCGTCATGGCGATTGAAGAGGAGTTCAGCATCGAGATCCCCGACAAGGACGCCGATTCCATCCACTCTGGTGCGTTTTTTCCCCACCCCCTTTTCCCGCCCTAATGCGTACTGATTCCCCCTGTTCTCCTAGTCGACAAGGCGGTTGAATATATTCTCTCCCAACCCGATGCGCACTAGACTGAGGAACAATATTGTCGAGCGGTGAACTGAAACATGGCAGATTTTGTACCATTAAACTTAACTCCCTGGCTATGAGGGAGGTCCAACTTAACGCGTGGTGGGTGTAGGTTTTTTTTATTTATTATCTTTGTCACATAGAGGAAACGGATGAATCGAAAGAGAAAACAATTTCCAGCATCCGATTTGACGTATTGACCCCGTGAGAACTCGTGGGTTATTTTTCCCGTCACGGTATTCTGCTCGCTCACAAGGGTCAATGGCAGGGGTGATGGGTTCCAGGTCGTGTGAGATTAAAGATGTAGAGATGACTGATCCCTTGGATGACGCACCAAATGCGAGGTTGATGAATGGAACGTCCCATTCGTGCAAGGTGCTGTAGGATTCATTCTAGACAGGGCTGACAAGTCGACCGCACATGATGTACGTGAAGTCCTCGACTCGTGACTATAGGTACTCACTCCTGGGTATGCATGTAGATAACAGATCAAGTACAAATCACCACATACTTCGTAGACACAACCGACATGGAGTCTGAGCAGTTCGGAACACCATACCATCAACTCGTCGGCGCAGCACACGCTGCAATGAATTCAATTGATACGCCATGAACAGATAGATAAAGAACACCTCTAATTAGAGAGGAAAAAAGGACAAAAAAGGACACAACATGTGCGAAAAGCCGCCACCCCTCCCCCACCCATTTTACGTGCCATACTCCATCGTAACCCGTCTGCGCCTAGGCGACAGGTGTCATCTCATCGTCACTGAATCTAAGACTCCCTCCTTGTCATTGTACATTACCGACCTCGATCCATGGCTGTGCCCAAAAAATTCATTCAAGATCCGTATGATGCAGATCTCGGAGGAAGTACAAGTATGTGAACTTTCATTCGTCAAGAGCTTAGAAAAGCTGATGCTTGCGAACAAGCCACTACTACCTCCTTGAAATATGACGAAACAAAAGGCGCCCGAAAATGAATTTGCATGTCGTCCAAATGCACAAGTTGGCTCCGTCGAGCGTTATATTTTGGTTTCGCTTTTTCGGCTCGGCTGGAAACAGGCCCGCTGCAAATGACCGGACACCACATGACAGAAGCCAAACCGTTGTGTTCAAGGGGGGAAAAGACGGAAAGAGAGGAGCAACGTGTAAAATTGAAACCAAACTGTCCGCGTCAGAAGTTCTTGACAAACAAATTTTAAGCACCTTCACATGAGCCTCCTAATGATTTTGTGATGTTCCTTTTTGGTATCCCTGCGTCATCCCGCCTCGACATGGCAAAGGCAGCCGATCCGACATGAGTCGCTCGTGGCGTTGTATTCGAAAAAAAAAAGCAAGTATAAAAGCATTCTATGCCATGATATGCAAGGTCGTTGAAGCTCTTCTTCAACCATTCTAGCCACTTCTTCTATCGCAGAGAACAGCGCTGGCGTGTAGCAACAACGAACGCGGTTTTTTTTTCTTTTTGGCCTTGATAAAAAAAATCCCGATCAGCGTTGGTTGACGGATAGCGGATCTCTGTTCTCCTTGGAACCATTGTTGGACGCGTTTCTACCCGCCGCAGCGCTGGCGGCGTAGCTGCTCAAGGTGCCCATGCTCAAACCTGCCGAGATTCTCTTGCGCATTCTTGCGCTGGATGCGTCGTCTTCTTCCTCCATGGCAAACACAAAGGCCGGATCTTCTTCGTCAATGGGCGTAGTAAACCGACCAGTCACGGATGAGCTGATGCTTCCGCTGGAAACATGACGCTCCATCGCGCGGTCTTTCCCGATAGGAGCGAGACCGCCGGAGCCCAATCTTGCGCTTGTGGGATGAAGATGCGGACTGGAGCCCGCGACGGTGCCCGAGCCACCAACTCCATCATCAAGTCTGCTGCGCTGCAGCTGCTGGGAAAGAACCGACATGGACTCGCTCGTGGTACGAGCCGCCCCTGAAGGACGGCTGCTTGACCCCTGGCTTCTGTAGTCATCGCCCATCTCCTGGGCCAAAGTCGATTTTCGAAGGGGACTTCCCACATGACCAAAGGCTGATCCAAAGCTGCGAGCCGCCTTGGCAGCATCCTCTTCCTCCTTTTGACGCTGAAACAGGGATCCCCAGCGACTCGGACTGGTGCCCATGGGACTTCCATATTTGGTGATGCCATCGATGACGGGATCGTCTGCTCGCATGGATCCTCGTCTTGCCTTCTCGGCAGGCGTCAAAAGCTCCTGTAGGTTTTCAGGAACGTAATTCTCAGGCAGGTTGTCATCATCGAAAGCAAATTCGGCCTCCCAGTCTCGATCCACCGACGACGTCTTTGGCATGCTTGAGCTCAACATGCGGGGTTTTGCGTATCTGGACGAGTGCATAGCTCGTTTGCCGAAATATTCATCGCCAATGGCAGATTGAGAATTGGGTGGGCTGCTTGCTGTTAGGGTCGCCAGGTGCTCTGATGAACCAAAGGCCGAAGTGTGAAGCAACTTGAGCGTCTCGGACGTTCGGGAATCCTTTGCACTGCTAAGTGAGGGCGTAGGGGATTCGAACCCAAATTTGGATGGTACAGAGGACGGCCAGGGCGCTGCAGGGAACCGGGCAGCGTTGGAGATGCCGTTGGAGTCGAACGAGGCGGGGAGAGGAGCATCGAGTATAGATATTCCTTTGCCATTCATTGGTGAGAGGCCAAACCCAAGGCGAGTTGCGTCTTCGTCCCGGGGCGAGCCATAGTTGGAATGGCCGTAGGGTGAATCAATCGACGGGATGCCATTGTCGAGACTTGCCTGGCGACCGGGATGGTGGGACGGCTGGCGGTCATCACGATCAAAAATGCTCGCGTAACCGGGCTGGTCGGCACCGTAGAGAGAAGATGTGAGAGCACTGGCGGACGATTGTTGATAGATGGTGGAGGATGAAGATGTCGGGGATGCAGGGCTCGGCGGGGGTCGGCCGGCGAGATTGACGGGGGTCGTGCCTATCGTGACACCGTTCTTGCCGTAATTTATGCGTCGGCCGTCGGGTAGGATGTGGATGTTTGCGCATTTGGGCCCAAATTTGCAATTGCCCTGGAGCGATCCAGGCCATGTTAGTTGCAGCACAGATGCCAAGTGAGATTTGACTGGGTCTCGGAGAGGAGGAAGAAAAGAGGGAAATGCACCAGACCAACCTTTGCGAAATACTTGCAGATTGTTTCAGATGCTGCACCGAGATCATGGCTGAAGGGACAGGCATTGCCAGCCTGACAAGCGCCTTGACGGAAGAACTTGCATGGAACATGGGATGTGTCTGTATAAGTGAACGAGAGTCGTGGTCAGCATACTTCTGGTTCTTTAAAAAAAAAAAACACCATTGCAATGACAAGAACAGGCAAATTTTCGCAGCATGTGACCAAATCAAGAGCTCGGTGTCAGGCTGGAGGTACATAGATTGTCGTGGTTATCGTTGAGGTGGGGGCGGGACTTGTTGGAGGTCAATTGCAGCACGGCTCAGAAGGAGCGCTCGACGATTCGCAGCAGTAGCAATCCAACAAGACGCGGCTTTCTAAAAAGGGCAGCACGGAAAAAAAAAAAAAAAAAAAAAAAAGGGCGGCCGATTCGCCCAACATACTGGGAGGACTCCGGGGCATCATTGCGGAGGACGGGTTGGCGGCGGCAGCGCCGTTGGGGATATTGAGGCTGCCGCTGCGGACGTGACGATACTCGGGCATGGCGGCGGAAGGAATTGAGTGTCGCGGGAACGCAGAACGCCTTTTGCCTGGAGAAAGAAGAGGAGGCGATGGAAGACCGACAAGGCCGGATGGAGGAGAGGCGAAACCGGGCGAAACGGGAGACAAGACGGTGGAGAGAGGGGACATGGCCGAAAGACGATCCATGGTGGTGGATTGCTCAGTGAGCTCTGCTATTATAATATGGAGCCCCTCGGCCTTTGTCTACCTCGTCCACCCTCGTCAACTGTGGTGATGTGTGATGTGGGTGGGCAAGGTGGGCACTGGTGAGCGCTGGTGAGCGCTGGTGGGCGCGCGCTAGCAGCGGGCGGTTGGCAACTGTCTCAGACGGTCGCTGTCTGTCGCTTCAATCTGTCGCTTCAGGAAATGGGCGGGCACAGCGGGGAGGCCTGATCGGCCCAAGCGCCCTGGTCTGGTCTGGTCTGGTCTTGCTTGGTCTTGGTCTGGTGTCGCAGCCTCAGGCCGAGCCCAGGGTGGCCTCAGGCGTCCGGTGGTGGGCTGGTAGGCTGGTATTAATAGTATGATATGTAAGAAGAAAAAGTAAGAAGGCCTGTGGTGAGCTGAAGAAAGCTGATGAAGAAACAGCTGACCAGCACCATGCAGGTCCGGCAGGCAGGCAGACGGTGGATCAGGACACTGCAATATTTGATCGAGATGTCCCGTCCGGTTTCTGCTGTCAAGTTGTCGACCGGCCCAATGAATTCAGGCCCAATCTTGACTTCAAGGGGCTTCGTGTGTGTTACCGAGATGATGCAGCGACGTTCTTGGCTCGTCTTAAATGGTGCCGCCTTTGCCTCATCCGAGCTTGTTTCAAAGTCCGCAGGTTACGCAGGTTAGTCATCAGATATCTCGTAAACGTCGATAGGGATAGGAAGTAACCAATCCGACATCAAAAACATCACAAGATACTACTCACTTGTATTCGTAGTCAAACGCAGAGCGATCGAGATCGAGGTTGTAAGTTCCTATCCCTCGCAGAAAGGGCATGAGCCTCACCAGGTACGACTTGACGACTTATGATAAAGTATGCGGGAAATCGTGGGAAAGAGACGAAGACAGCATACCCGAGAATAGATGGCAATAACTGGCCATCTGCCATCTGGGGGTGGGTTGCCTTCTTATGGACCACGCATACTTGCGTAGGTCGGATGGTGCTATTTATTATTAATTATTACACGGACATTTCTTTGTTGCACACACACACACACACACACACACACACACGAACAAAGCCATGCACCAGATCATAACACCATACATATGTATGTATGTACATACATGCACGCGCGCGGGAATAATACGGGCCTGCAACACACCTCCATGCCATCAAATGTCATACGTCTTCCATCATGGTCTTCCAAAGCTGGCTCACCAATCATTGCCCGTCTTGATATCTGGTGGTCGAGGACCAGTCAACAAGTCAAGCTAGGAACTCACCTTCTCACTAGCGCGAGGCAACTAGTAATGCTAACGAATCGCCAGCGTTGGGTCTAGTTGACGCTGTGTCGTCAAAGTATCCAAGTATAGCTTGCTTGGTTGACTCACATTCCAAGACTGCCGGGCAGCACCGTTTGTTTGTCTGGAGTCCAGGTTTGTGGACGGACATTGATAAGGAGGTGAGTGATCGGGTGGCTGCAAAGACCAAAGCCGCCACATGGGCAAATGGGGGGGGTACGACTCACTCCAGCTCTTCATGTCACGCACGCGGCACGCCTCAAAAAAAAAAAAAATTCTCTCTTCATCTTGGACGTTACCTAGCCACCGAGCCGCAAGGACCGTGATGATTTGGCTATGAGAAGTTGAATAGTCTCGCGGGCGAAAGAGAAAGCCTGTACACTATTAGTTATTATTAGTATGTATTAATAATGGAGTGCACGAGATCTTGCCTCTGGATCCCCCGAATGAAACCGAATGCAACCCACTACGCCGGCATATGGTCTGCCTGTGGTTGCGTCAGTGGATGAATGTCCCCATGAATGTCTCGCTTATGCCGTCCACAGTACTCCGTAATTAGTAATAGCTGTCTGTGCCTTTCCTTCTCGGCACCCGATTTGTACATATGTTGTACTCCCTACTCCGTACTTTCACACGGCATTTGCATCCATGACTGGCGACTGGTGACTTGTTGAGTCAGCGGTGACTAGCTAGTAGAGCTGTCAAGGAATATGTCTGGTCCTGGCAGCCAGGCCAGGTTGTTGTAGAATGCTCGCTCCATGCTCCTTCCCTGTCCCATGCCATGACATGCCACGCATCTACCCATGCAACATACATACATACATGCCCTTTTCGCCCCGCGTAATTTCCAGCTTTTCCACCTCAGATACATACCGTCCGTTGGCGTGGCGCCTCCTGCTGGTGATGGGTGGGCAGTTGGCAACCTGGCACCTGGCACCTGGCACCTGGCACCTGGGTATGGCAGGCAGGCACCTTGTGCTCCCCCCCCAACTCGGCAAGTAGTAGGTACTAGTAGGCATGTAGCATCGATTTGGCATGTCCAAATCCGTGTACATATATAGTATCATGTACATACATACACTTGACGCGTGATACTCGTTGGCCAACCTTGAATGCCGAGGCCAATCAAAGCCCCGAGCGTCCGGCATTGTACATAATGTACATGAGGCGACACAACAACGTCCTTGGACATACCTCGGGTACGATGCGATGCGATGCGATGCCATCCCTGTTCATCCCCGTTCATCCCTGTTCATCCCTTGTGCATGCATTTGCATCTGCATCTGCTGCACCCCGCGTTCGGCTTTCCGTATCGGCGGCGCATGGGTCTACTCTACTCGCACTACGGACTGCTCGTCCCGGCAATGAACTGAAATTGGTTTGCGGTGCGAACATGTCTGGTCCCTGCACACGACGCTTTGGAATCAAAAACTCTCAGCAAAGTGAGTGGCTTTCGCATTCCGCAATCCGCATCCCGCATCCCACATCCCGCATCTACATGTACATAATAGGGCAGCTTGCCGCACCCACCCACCCCCCACGACGGGAAACGACGTGACGACGGGGCCCCGCCTTGGAGGGAACCAGACAATCACAAACATTGCCTTGGAGCCATTTCTCCTAGTGTCATCTGAAGTTTGGACGTCATTCTGTGGCCAAATGTCACCCAAACCTGTACTCCGCACAGTAGTGCAATACAAGTCCTTTGTACAGGACACCATGACGTAATGACGTCTTGGCCTGCATCTAGTCAAATATAGTAATGCACGGGCTTAGACCAGGCCATGACCACCAAAAACTTGAGGCTGAAAACTGGCATCGACAGGACTGGGGCGACAAGCTATCTGTCGCGAATCTCCGTGCCTTTTTTTCCATGGGTGGCGGGTTGGGATGCATGGGAGCGAACCATGATACCATTCATCATTCAGGTCGCATATCACCACCACCACCACTCACACCTGACACCTGACACCCTCCACAAAATACTCCCTGTGGGTGAAGTCAACTGGCACATGAGAGCTGAGATTTTGACCAGTGTCGGGTTACGGTATGATAGGTTGGTCTTGAAGGGGCAGCTGACTGGGTCGCTTTCGGGAACTTTTCAGCCTTGGGAGACTGCTCTGCCTCTGCCACCCTGTAGTTTCTATGTATAGAAATGGCCGGTGAGATGTGAATCATGCTGATACTGTTTTATTATCGGTTTGATCAAAGTGTCTGCTTGCGTAGGTGCATTCCATGTAATTAGTGAATGTTATGCAGGTCTTGACAATCACTTTATAATAGCTGTATCATGGCCTTTATCGGCAATCCGCATCTCAGCTACGCAGGCTGCTCATAATAAACACATATCTAGTAGTTTTCTCAAGTCTCAATACATTATTGCGGAGCCTGACTTGTTCCAAATTAATAAGCTCGGAATACTGTTCTTGGGAAGAAGCTGTATATCATTAGGGAAAGCGGAGCTGTCTCTCATATGTGGAAGTTAGGGAAAGGGGCTTTATAGTAGCTTCCCACTTTCCATCTATTAAAAACAAAATAAAATAAAAAAAGCATAGTAAAGCTATCCTGGAAATATGGGGAAAATCCCTAGTGATAATAATCTCTCCCTTCCATCTGAAAACTGAGTCGCAGCCAAACGCTTCTGTGACAGGGATTGGAAATTGATTCCCGAGTATATCTGTACATGGATCCATTGCGTTCCTTGTGCCCCTTCTCAAGCAGGTTCTTCCGATGTAGATGTAGATTCCATCCAGGGCTAGAAAACGGGACCCCCAACTACACCGAAATCATTTCTTTTTGTAGTCGAAGCTTCTCGCGGAAGAAAGCCGCCAAAGCCCCCATCAACCCACCGAGCACGTTGTTGCTATCCTTGCCAGTAGTACCCATGCCATCGCGGATCCATCCGGGCAGCTTGCTCTGTATCCGATACGTAGTATACCTCCTATCGACAAGGACAATGGCCGCATAATCACCCCTGTGACGGATGGCCCGACCAATGCTCTGATTCACAGCCCGCATGCAGGCATTTTCGTAAAAGTCTCTAGCCGCCTGTTTTGCCTGGTCCTTGGCCGTCGTCGTCATACCCGTCGAGCCTGTCAAGCTTGCAAGCGTGGTTGTCTCGATGTGCTCCATCTTTGCCTTCCATTCCGGCGAGGCAACGTTGGGGTACGGCAGACCGACTATCATGACGCAGCGGCCGAGGCGGTCCGAGAAGTTGATTCCTTCGGACATTTTCCCGCCGACGACACTGAGGAGTAGGGCGCCACCTTGGCCGGTCAACGGCGGGGGAGTGGTCGGGGCGGCTGGGTCACCGCCGAGAATGGCTTGTGTGTACTCCTGGAGGACTTGGTCACTCGGGCAGCCTTTGGTTTCCCGAAATACTTTCTTCCGGGCTTGCAATCGATCCCAGATGGTCGGCTGCCCGCTGTTTTCTCGAAACGATCGACCACTCCATGCTGCGCTGACTTCGTCCAGGTATCCGTAGCTGGGGAAGAAGACTACCACGCCGTCGGGCACGACGGAACAAACGTTGAGTATCGCCAGTCCTAGGTCCCTGACCATCTCTTGATCCCCTCGGCGTTGGTAGCTAAAGTCGAATGTGGTTCCGCCAGGACGAGTGCCGGCAAGAGTCCAGACGCACAGATTTTGGCGTGGTATGACGTGCCCGCAGCTGAGCGTCGTGATCTTGGCCTCGTCTAACCCCGGGAAGAGATGATTTTTGTAGTCGTCGAAAGGCGACATGGTCCCGCCAGCTAAGATGACGGCTCTGGCGGATGATACAATTGATGAAAAGGCATGAGTTGGCGACAAGAGTAGGTAGGAAAGCTGGATATCTGGCGGTGGGCCGCCAATCCTCTGGTAAAATATTCGACCCTCGGAGCTTGGGTTCGTGAGGGCCACCAGAAATGATACCAGGGCATGTAAAACGGGCGAGTTGGATTTCGCTGTGCCTTTCTTTTTGGGATCGCTTTCCCTCTCGCCTTCCACATGTGCTGCGTAGCTCTCAATTTTGTAAGCCAACTTGGACTCTTGGATGTACTGAATGAGCTCAAACATGTTTATCTGATCGATTCCTTTTGGCCGAGTAAGATCATTCGTGTCCACAATCCCGAGCTCCTTCTGTCCAGGGAGATTGATTAGCCAGTGCGAACAGACACAGACCAAACACCGCTTCATACCTTTGATCCTTGTGCGTTCTCCATCCATTTACATAATCCATCAATGACTCGACCAACTCTCCCAACGTTCACCCGATTAACGCCTTTGAGTTTCTTTCCGAACCTTTTGACATACACCCCCAGCATGACACGTCCCTTACGCAGCTCACTTAGTTTGATATCCGCCGCGTGGACATTGGCAATGGCGTCCATAATATTGTGTGCTTCGTCAATGATGACAACGTTGCCCTCCAGCTTGATGCCCAACGCCTCCCGAGCGCCCTTCTGTAGGAGCAGTGGATAGGGAAGCGTGATGATTTCTGCTCCTGGCAAGGCAGAGCGCGACGCATAGTACGGACACACAGACAGAGATTTTCCCAGCCGATGCAGGTCTTCAATGTCCGGTATGGTGGCCAAAGCCGTGTCGCGGAACTGATGTGTCTCGCTGAGCAGCTCCTCCTTGGGCATAAAGGAGCATTTCTTGGTTGACTTGGACTGTTGGAGCTCAGAACATCGGTCATTGATTGCCTGGACGGAACCGAGTCGCGCCACTGATGGATTGATGCAGAGTCTTTGGCGGGAAGATAGTGGAAGAAGCTTGACGGGTTCTGTAGCAGGCGCTTTCCCATCAGTAACGGATTGTGGCAACGACGCAGGGAATGCCGGGCGACGTAACTCGGTTATGAACTGAGATAGCTGCGAGTGCGTCCTTGACGTATAATAAATCTACTGAGGTCACTAACTGCGTTGCGCTGTGGAGTGGATGGGAGGAACATCCTCGCACCTTGATCTCCTCATCCGGGATTCCATCGTCGTCGTCGTCTTGTTTTTTGCGAGGTCCGCCAAGACCAAGGCGTTCTAGTACTTCGCGAGACTCTTTACTGAGCCCGGACAGAGAATCACGGGGACCAGCATCGCGATCCTCCCAATCGTCCAGTAGCCATTCGGCTTCTTCAGCCTCTACATCCTTATTACTACCTGAGCCTGAAGGGGCTTCTAGCCGGCGTCGCTTCCTTCCACGGTCTTCGAGGGCTTTCTCTTTCAGTCTGATGGCCTCAAGTTTCTTCTCTCTATCTTCCCAGCGCTGAACCAGCTCATCGCGCTTGCGTTTGAGGAGCTGGTCAATGAGCCATGCCGGCTCATCTTTGAAAGACTCTCCTGCCTCGTGAAGTGATGTCTCAAACTGGGTTGACTTGTATTTTCGAAGCCATGTGAGTGATGCGCATATAAGCGAAAGGGATTTGCCCTGTGTAATTCAAATCAGCATTCCTCAGCCTCGGCGGACGCGAATGTTGCGCCCGTCCATCACACAGCGCACAAATGGTCCTCAGAAGAAAAGGCGAACTTACAGTTCCTGTTGGGCTCTCTAGAATCCCAATTTGGCCTTCACCTTGTTCTAAAACACCGTACACGGTTCTCATGAATTCCTCTTGGACATTGTATGGTGTGTATGGATGGTGAAAATCCAGCTTCTGCAAATCATGCACATCGACCTCGGAAGCCATCATGAGCCCATACTTGGCAATCGCAACATATTGTCCAATTTGCTATTATTAGTGGGGTTGCTCACCAGCCCGGCCGCCTTCACCACGTTTGGAGGTCACCTGACGTGACCAGGACAAGGACGACCCCGCCCACCTTAATACAATCGGCATCCAGCAAGCCCACACACCACACCACACAGATTGATTGCTTTTAGGGCTGGCCTGCCCTCTCGCTAACAATTTTCCCGTTTCCGTACCAGCGAACCAAACGCCCGCAGGCGCAAAATCATCACCCACCCACCTCCAGTCTTCGACGCAACACTTCGGAAAAGCGACAACACCACAACCGTCGCCATGCCTACCCGAACTTCGAAGACCCGCAAGCTGTACGTGTTTATGACAAATCCCCGGATGAAGATGGCGAATTCGAGAGAATTGAAGGTGGCTGCACATTGCCTGCCCTTTGGCAATATCTGTGCTGTCAGATGGATATTTTCGTCGCCTCGAAATTTAACAAAACAATCGGCCGAGAAACGGGAACAAAAACGCTAACGCACTATTTTTTTTTCCCTCTCTTCACAGTCGCGGCCACGTCTCTCACGGCCACGGTCGTGTCGGCAAGCACCGCAAGCATCCCGGTGGTCGTGGTCTGGCTGGTGGTCAGCACCACCACCGTACCAACATGGACAAGGTTCGATCAATTCCGAATTAAAGCGATCATGGCACGAAGAGAAGGCGATTGCTCACAAGAACATTGAAAAACAGTATCATCCTGGTTACTTTGGTAAGGTTGGTATGCGGTACTTCCACAAGCAGCAGAACCACTTCTGGAAGCCCGTCATCAACTTGGACAAGGTAATTTTCCATCCTCCTCCCCGCTCGCGATGCGAGATAGAAACCCGCCGACAAGATGAATCTGGATACATTGTTGAATTCGGTTGAGGGATGAGATGCATTTCTCAAGAGTCTCGTGATATAAAGAATCCATCAACTATCAACGACAATTATTCAGGAATCAAGAACGAATGCAAGGAGCAAACAAACGTCGCTTCACCACCAGACTAACATGGTTTTTTTTTTCTCAGCTGTGGACCCTTGTCCCTACCGAGACCCGCGACGCCTACGTCTCCGGCTCCAAGAAGGACACCGTCCCCGTCCTCGACCTCCCCCCCCTCGGCTACTCCAAGGTGCTCGGCAAGGGCCGTCTCCCCGAAATCCCCCTGGTTGTCCGCGCAAGATGGGTCAGCAAGCTAGCTGAGAAGAAGATCAAGGAGGCTGGTGGCGTTGTCGAGCTGGTTGCTTAAATATGAACAAATAAACAGAAATCATCCCATGTTCATGAAGCTTCTTTCGCCATGCTCTGTGCTTTGAACAAAACTGGTACGCTTACGGGAAGTCGGAGGTGGCGTCAATATAATCTTGGACCACACGTGGAAGGGATGCATAACTTTTTTTTTTTTTCATACCATCTTGTGCGCCCAAGGTGGATAAAAGGGAAACGGGACCCAGGGTTGGGTTTTCTTTCAAAGCATTGCATTAGGGAACTCTTGACATTGGAGTTTTGACGAATGAAAAAAGACATCTGGATTTTTCGCCCATGCATGTTGAGATTTGGGACCCTGCATGGGAGGTTGGCGTGAAACGTGACATGTAACAACAATGCCATAGTAAGCCTGTTTTGAACTCGCAGTAACGGATATTGTGTGAGTGCTTTGTAGTCAAGGATCGCCTAACCGTACGCCAAATATGCTTTAGTTTTAAATACATGAGATGCCAAAGGATTTTGTCATCTGGATAAAAACCTGGTATCGAGGAACACACACAAAACTGAACGGTGTGAAGCTCCTATACTAAGCAGCCAATATATCCACCTCATCATCATCGCCAAAACCCTGGCGCTGCGGCTGATCGATTTGTAAAAAAGGGTGCTCCAGCGCCTGTTCCGCTGTTATCCTCCTGGACGGGTCCAAATCCATGCACCTCTCCAAGAACCGTACCGCCAACTTCTCTTCTGCCGTCAACGGCTTGTCATCCGTCCGACACGTACTCCACAAGATGATTTTCTCCATTGTAAATCCCTGTTGGCCGATGGTAGGAATGTTGGTTTCGAAAACACACCCGTGTAGTAATCCTGCAGCCTTCATACGCTTGGAGCCAAAGATGGTTGCTATCTCAATCATGGCTTCTACATCATCTGCCGAGTTGAAGAATGGAAATCGTTTCGAGAGTATGGTCAACAAGATGACGCCTGCAGACCATATATCGATTGATGTTGTTTGTTCAGTGCACTTGAACAAGACTTCAGGTGCACGAAAGCCCCGCGTTCCTGCACGATTGGCACGTTTTGACAAGCGTGTGTCTGACTTGGGATAGCCCGGCTGTGACGATGCGACTGTTTGAGCCCAAGCCGAACTCATCTGGCGGTGCTTGCGTGTCTCGCGATGCTCGTGGCACAGACAGGGCTTCGACTCGGTACCTTCGCGTTCCGCCAGTCCAAAATCCACGAGAACGCCATGCTGAGTCGAGGGGTCGTAAAGAAAGTTGGTTGGTTTTATGTCGCGATGTGATATTTTGTGCTCGTGTACACTCTTAAGGGCAGTAAAAAGGGATCTCAAGTATATGGCAATATCATGGGTCGTCATGTCTCTAAAATACGCCCGGAAATCCCCATGGCGAAAATATGGCAGGATCGCAACCACCTGGTCGGTGTTTCTGAAGGCCATGATAAGGGGGCACACAGACGGGCACTGGCGCAAATCGTGCAACAATTCAAGTTCGTTGAGGATTCTTGCTGGACTTGAGGTGACGTAAATCTTTTTAACAGCGACAAATCGCGGTCTTCGTCGTTGGGAGTGTTCTGATGAGGGGTGGCTTCCATGTCTCTTGAGCGGCGGGGGCGTCCATTTGGAAGAATCATCGTCAAAATCCCAGCTGTTGTCGTACATATCATACTGGCAATCTTCCGCTTTATATACGGTTGAGAATGTCCCTGTATCGGTGCATATATTGTCAGCTACCGTCGTCGCGCAATAAAAGACTTGTTGGGCTGCCACCTACCTTCGCCAATCCTCTTGATCAGGCGGTACTTTCCACGAAACCCTGGGAAATCGCTGACCAGTTTGTCCATGTCGGATTGTACACTGCTCTCGACTTGTTCATCATCTGACATGTCGTCATCCTCATCCTCGTCCTCCCCTTCTTCCTCGTCTAGTTCTTCCTCAACTTGGTCCATCAGATCATCGGTCGCAGCAGCTCTGGCTGCGTCGTTGGCCAAATGATCGGCATCTTCATCTACCATCATCTCTGTCTCTTCTGTTCGTGCATCTTCATGGATATCGAAGGGATCGTCGGCCCTTGGGCGTACAACGGCCGCGACCATGCTCTCGGGTTAAAGTAGTGTGGTTTTCCAGCTTCTGTCGTTCGAGAAAGTGCAGCAAAGTAATGACAAGAGGTCTGGTTCAATCTGGAATTACTGCAATGTCAATTGTGGGAGTAATAAACCTAGCAAGCTTGAACTGCAGGGCCCTTGGTCCGGTTGCTTAATGATCAATCGGCATTTGGCCATGGAGGGGCCTCGAGCTTTGACAGACGTCGCGTGTGTCATCAAGACAATAGACAAGTTGATTGGAGGCGTGACGCGCGACTGAACAACCCAACTAGCTTTATAAATGGTTCAACGGGGTTGGCCATGTGGGGGGGGGATCATCCATGTCGCCTTTTTAGCGGCGGGTTCGAGGGGCGATGCGCGTATGGTGCAAACAAAACAAAAACAACCGTTGCTGAGAGACACAAGACCACCAGCACCATCATCCATCATCCATCATCGACATAGACCACGTGCAGCCTCACGCTCGTGTGTTCATCGACATTCCAGACTCGAAAAGCTAGGGCTCTTTGCTCGCCATCCGCGAAGGATTACTAACATTTAAGCATCAAGTCAAATATCGTTCACAGCTTCATCTGCGCTATTGCCTTTTCCGCCCCGGAGGCGACACGATTGCCTGTCATGGCGACACTCAACTTCGATATCAACGATGCTCTCAAGCATTACATGTCTGATCCATCCACAATACCGACCCCAGAGGCTGACAGCGCGCTGTTCGATTGCGAAAATGAACCTGGCGCGCTCACGAATCCGGTCATCAACCCGGTGCTGAATCCTATCATCGACGCGGTCGCACATGATCCAGATGCGATCTTGCGACCGGCCAATATGGACTCATTACAGTTTCTTCTCAAGTGAGTTCCTCTACATTTATTTCTTTTCCCGCCGACTTCGCCGCTTTGTACGCATTCTTACGTGGTCAATCTCCTCAGATATACCTCGTTCTTACCCACACACGCCCTGAGCAAAGTATTCGACCTTGTCATGAGCGGCCTCAGTGCTGAATGCGACTACATATACAACGACATGGACACACCAGATGAGCAAGATTCAGTTCCGCATCACAAAGAGCTACTTGAGATCTACGGCTTCTTGCTACAGTGGACCATTGCCGCTGTAGAAGCCAAAGCCGCCGAGAAGTCATCAGCTGCACCCGCTGCTCGCGGTCGAGGCAAGCCCAAGAAAGGAACATCAAAGGAGATTTGGGACTCTGCTACGCAATTACAGGCGGCACTTGATATCATGTGCAAGGTCTTGAAGCAGAAATCATCAAAAATCTTCTTGACCACCAGCGAGAGAGACACCTTCATCGGGCTCCTCACCAGACCCGTTTACATGATATTGGAGAGCGAGCAGCGTGCCAAGACCATGTCCATTCGCATGCACTGTTTCAAAGTCCTGTGCGTTGCAGTAAAGCATCATGGCCATGGATATGGTTAGTCTTCCTTTGTAAAATCTGCGATGCCGATTTTTCGTTTTTTTTTTTTTTTTTCCCAGTTTAGGGTCTAACAATCTACCAGCTGCCCAGATCAACGTCATTCAGAATCTCACATATTTCGAGCACTTGTCAGAACCTATGGCCGAGTTTTTGCATATTTTGGCCGAGACGTACGACTACCCACAACTTGCGGACGAGGTCTTGCGGGAAATCAGTAACAAAGAATTCAACTCAAATGACACTCGTGGTCCCAAGTCTGTATCGGCGTTTATTGCAAAACTCTCCGAATTAGCGCCGCGGCTGGTCATCAAGCAAATGACCATGTTAGCAAAACAGCTGGATAGCGAGTCGTATACACTACGATGTGCGTTGATTGAAGTATGCGGGAATATGATTGCGCATCTCAGCCGACAAGACGAGCGAAGCGAAAACCTCAAGTCTCAGATCAACGCATTCTTTGACGTATTGGAGGAGCGTTTCCTGGATATCAACCCGTACTGCAGATGCAGAACTTTGCAAGTGTACATGAAACTTTGTGAGCTAGAGCAGAAGTTTCCCAAGAGAAGGCAAAAAGCTGCGGAATTGGCGTGTCGCAGTTTGGAGGACAAGAGCAGCAATGTTCGAAGGAATGCCATCAAATTGCTGGGAATGCTCATCAAGACCCATCCGTTCACCGTCATGCATGGAGCACAGCTGTCTCGCAAGGAATGGCAGGACCGACATGACAAGGCGGAAGAAGAACTCAATGCATTGAAACCACCTCCCGGGATGCCGGGCTTTGGGGAAGAAAATGGCAATATCACGGTTGACAACGAGCTGCTGGACGAGGCAACTCAAATCAATTCTCCCCAGAAGGCAAAGCCAATGACTGACGAGGAGAAAATTGCCGCGGTCAAGAAGGCGCAAGAAGAAGCCGCGACTAGCGAAGCCATCGACAAGCTGACGTTGACTCGACGATACTACAACGAAGCTCTTCGCTTCATTGATGTGCTCCACGACGCCACAGGTGTAGTGTGTCAGCTCCTCGGCGCTAGGAACAAGAGCGAGGTCATCGAGGCCATTGACTATTTTGAGATCGGCGATGCCTACAATATCGAACAAAACAAGGTGGGCATTCGGCGCATGTTGAGGCTCATATGGACCAAAGGCAATAGTGATGAGGGCAAAGGTGTCCAGACACACCTGATTGAGTGCTATCGACGACTATTTTTCGAGGCTCCAGACTCCTTCAGCCCCAACGATGCAGCCAACTACGTCGCTCGCAACATGATTAGCTTGACATTCGGTGCCACGCCCGCAGAGCTTACTTCTCTGGAGCAATTACTTGCTACTATGATGAAGGGTGGCATTATTCCAGACGCTGTAATCACCAAGCTGTGGCAAGTCTACGGGGTGCAGAGACGTGAGATATCGAGGACCCAGCGCCGAGGGGCCATTATTGTTCTCGGAATGCTCGCAACTGCCAGTCCCTCCATTGTGGTCGATGAGATTGAAGCCATGCTGCGCACTGGCCTGGGTTCGCACGGTCGCAACGACTTGCAGTTGGCCAAGTACACATGCATTGCTCTCAGAAGGATCAATCCTACCGGGCGCCATGCGAAGGAGTCCACAACCACGTTCAACAGACTTGCCAACGATCATGCCGTCTTGGGACGTCTTGCGGCCATCACTGAAGTACAATCAGGAAGCAAGGAGTGGTATGGAGTTGCAGAGCAGGCCATCAATGCCATCTACGCAATCTCCAAACACCCAGACGTGTTATGCTCTGAGATCATTAGGCGCAAGACCAAGCACGTGTTTGCACAGTCGCGCCCTGCTTCAAGGCCTACGTCAAGAGATGATGTCAAAGTGCCCGACATGGTTATGAATCAGACTATGAACCAAACGACACCAGTGGACAGGCCCAAGACGCGAGACAATGCAGTCAGTTTGTCACAACTGCTTTTCATTGTCGGCCACGTTGCCATCAAACAGATTGTGCATCTGGAATTGTGTGAGCTCGACTTCAAGCGTAGGAAGCAGGAGAAGGAGAAGCGAACACCGGCCAAGACAGACAAGGACAAGGAAGACGTGGATGAATTGGATCTTATCGGAGGCACAACCGAAGATGATTTTACCGAAGCCATGGCCCACATCAGAGAACGAGAGCTTCTGTACGGTCCGGACTCATTGTTGGCCATTTTCGGTCCTCTTGTATCCGAAATCTGTGCCAACAACACCACATATGCAGACAAGGGTCTCCAGGCTGCGTCTACGCTCTGCCTTGCCAAGCTCATGTGTGTGTCGTCCGAATACTGCGAGACCAACTTACCTCTGCTCATCACCATTATGGAGAGATCCCCTGATGCCACCGTGCGCTCTAATGCGGTTATTGCCCTTGGAGATATGGCTGTGTGCTTCAACCACTTGATTGACGAGAATACCGACTTCTTGTATCGACGACTGGCAGATGACGACGCATCTGTGAAGAGGACATGTCTGATGACGCTGACATTCTTGATCTTGGCTGGTCAAGTCAAGGTCAAGGGTCAGCTTGGAGAAATGGCCAAATGCTTGGAAGACGAAGATCGACGAATTGCGGATTTGGCGAGAATGTTCTTCACTGAGCTCAGCACCAAGGACAATGCCGTGTACAATCATTTTGTGGACATGTTCAGTTTGCTCAGTTCTGGTGGTGGCAGGATGGATGAGGAGAGCTTCAAGCGGATTATTCGCTTCCTGCTTGGGTTTGTGGAGAAGGTATGTGAACAAGGCAGACTCTTGGAAGAAGGCTTGTTATGCCAGATTGACGATTTTTGCTGACACGACGAAAACTAGGACAAACATGCCAAACAACTCGCAGAGAAGCTGGCGGCGAGACTGCCACGATGCGAAACAGAGCGACAGTGGAACGACGTCGCATTTGCCCTGGGGCTACTGCCGCACAAAAATGAAGACATCACCAAGACAGTGTCTGAGGGTTTCAAGGTGGTGCAGGCTGCAGCTTAATGTAGATCAATACGTTGTTGCTGCTTACATGGTGGCGTGAAAATGCTTGTATGATATGATGCCATGGCGAATGAATATACCCAATCATTACGAAGACGAATCGCACAGTCCTGTGGGTGATGATGCGTGTCGAAGAAAAGCTCTCTCGTTCTGCCCCGCATTCAGAATTAGACAGACGGGCTCCCCGTTTCGTTTCGTTTCGTTTCGTTTCGTCTCTTCTCTACCAGGTAAGTGAGCTGTAAGTGAGGTAAGGAAGGTATGCCGTGTGAACCGTTGGTGGTGGTCTCTCCATATCGCAGAAGAGAATGCGACATCGAGGAGGGCTCTGTTCTCATCTGGGTCAAGTGAAATGGATCGCTAGTCCTTGTCTTGTCTTGGCTCTCAAAGCAGCTTTCCACGCCATCATTTTTTTTTCGATTTCCCAAACTGCCGTGTAGGGTAGTAGTCATGATTATGATACCATTTGTAGACCACGGATTCGAATGCATGTCCCAGTAGCCCCACCCCGCACGTTATTGTGGCGACATCCCTGTTCAGTGTTTACTTCAATGCCAGGATGCCAGCTAAGCTTTACCTTTCCAGCCACGTGATTTTGGCAATCGATCTCGACAGACGACAGACAAGGAAAGCACGAACCACTCACTGGACCCACATGACCAATCAGCGTGGAAGCTGCCTTTGCTGCTTGCGGGTAGGTGCGTCACGTCGCTCGCCTCGTCCAACAGAAACAGACACAAGTTACAACTGAACTGCGACGTGAACCTGTATCCTGTATCCGAGCCCCAGACGCTTACTCGGTACAGTCATACAGTCATACAGTCTCATCCAGTTACATTGCATCGGAGCACCGCCAGAGTTCTATGCGCACCAACCACGGAGACTCTGCGCTGCGTAAAAGAGCAGCCAAACGAATTGCGCAGAGGCTGAATCTCGAACGAGAACGAAGTGGCCAGTGGCGACACCGTAATCGACACCATCGCCTGCTCGTCTCTTTCGGAGCTCTACATTTCGTTGTAGCGAGTACTGGTGCGCAACTACAAAGCCAGCGCATAGGCGACCGAAGCTTCATCAATGCGAATACTAGCGGGCCATGGGCTTTATTGGAGTTGATTACACGACAAGGATCGAGATTGGGGGAGACTTTTGAGTAAGTAGTCAATGGACTAGATGGCCGGCCCTCTTGTCTCGCACCTTCGCATCCTTCTCCCCACGGTGTCCCAAGAGCCGGAATTGTCGAGACCAAACACGAGACGTCAAAGAGACGTCAAAGAAACGTCGAAGCTGATTTATTCATCGATAGCTGTTCTTGTGGATGGCGGCAGATTGCACTTTGGAAAACCCTCCGAATACATACATACTTGCTTGCACCATTGACAAGCGCGCAAACCATTGTTCAAATCGCAACACGCCCTGTCGTCACCATAATATGTACGACAAGACCGTCTCATTAGGCTCGCGCCTACATTACCCCATCACCATCACCAAGCTCCTCAAATCACCGGGAGACTCTATCAAGAAGCAAGAAACAATCGTCGAGTACAAGTTCACGTGGCGGCGGAAAGTAGGCGACGATGAATGGGTCGATGAAACCACCTACACGGAATTCGATAGCCCGGCAGAGGGCAAATTGAAGGAATGGCGTATCAAGGAAGGTAGCATCATCAGCGCCGATACCCCTTGCATGCTGGTCGAGGAAGCCTGCGGCCATGAGGTCCAGATCCAGGGATTGTGCAGCCTATGTGGCGCTGACATGACCGAGGTGAACTGGGCCAGCGAGGAAAAAGATACGGATCGCGCCATGATCAACATGACACATGACCAAACGGGGTTGATGGTCAGCGAGAGCGTGGCCACCAAGGCTGAACACGACGCACAGAAGCGATTGCTTCGGCAAAGAAAACTGAGTCTTGTTGTTGATTTGGACCAAACCATCATCCACGCTTGCATAGAACCGACGATTGGAGAATGGCAGCGTGATCCATCGAACCCGAACCACGAGGCCGTCAAGGACGTCAAAAGCTTTCAGCTCAACGATGATGGACCACGCGGATTAGCGAGTGGCTGTACCTACTACATCAAACTGAGGCCGGGCTTACAAGAGTTCTTGGAGGAGGTGTCGCAAATGTACGAATTACACGTGTACACCATGGGCACGCGCGCGTACGCCCTCAACATTGCGCGGATTGTGGATCCCGACCGAAAACTTTTTGGAAATCGCGTCATCAGTCGAGATGAAAATGGTAGCATTACGTCCAAGAGCTTGCAACGAATTTTCCCAGTTAGTACAAACATGGTGGTCATCATCGACGACCGCGCCGACGTATGGCCTCGAAATCGACCGAACCTCATCAAAGTTGTTCCGTATGACTTCTTCAAGGGCATTGGCGATATCAATTCGAGTTTTCTTCCAAAGCGCACGGACATCTTACCAGCGCCGCCTCGGGCCAACGGCGCGCTGCTTGCTGCGAACGGCAGTGGCCAGGCCGCCTCGAATTCGAATTCGAATTCGAATGGCTCGGCGACAAAGGACGAAAAGGCATCATCACCACTTGAGGAACTGGCGAAAATGAGCGGCGCGGATGATGAGGCCAGCCTCAAGATACAGGCCGAGGAACAGGAGAAAACTCTGGAGAAGCAATTGACAGATCGGCCACTCCTGCACATGCAAGAGGAATTGGACAAGAAAGACGAGGAGCTTTCAACTCAAAGTCAAGAGACTGGCGTTTCATCCCCCAACCACGGGAGACAAAACCTTCTCAGCGATGATGACGAAGAGCTCATTGCCCTGCAAGATCATCTTACAGACCTCCATTCATCATTTTACGAGACGTACGATCGAAGGCGCAAGGAAAGACAACAAGCAGAACCTACACACCCACCCGGCCACAGCAGAGTGCGGCGTAAATCATCTGTTGACGACGGCGTGGACCTGTCCATGGTCCCGGATGTTGGAGACATCCTGGACGAGCTGAAGTCCAATGTCCTGTCCGGGCTTGTCATCGTGCTTTCTGGCTTGGTGCCTCTTGGGGTCAACATCGAGGATTCAGAGATTGGCATACAGGCGCAAAGCTTTGGAGCCCAGGTGCTGGATAGTATATCCCGTCGCGTCACCCACTTGGTCGTTTCGCTCGCCCGGCCGCGCACGAAGAAAGTCCAGCAGGCAGCCAAGATATCCAGCATCAAGATCGTCAATCACCACTGGCTCATTGATTGCCTAAGCCAGTGGCGCCGATTGGATGAAAGGCCATATTACCTGAATATATCGGCAGACTGCGAGCGCTCTGAAGATGCAACAGAACCAGCATCCGAAGCCGAAAATGCGGAGCCGCAAGCTCGAGACCTCAAAGATTTTGACTGGGCTACAGCAGACAAAGACCTGGAAGACTTTCTTGGCACGGACAATGATGATGATGAAGAAGAAGAAGAAGACGAGGACGATGATGATGAGTCTGGGGACGGAGAAGTCCAGTCAGATGCCGATGACGTCGTCGACATTGGAACTGATGGCGACAGCAGCAGGGAGACAGATAGCCCTGACAAGCAGAGCAAGAAGCGGAAACAACCTGTCGAGGACGACGACGACTCTGATGCTGAAGGGGCAAGCATTGCTGGCGAGAGTATCCTGGCAAAAAAACAGCGGTTATCACGCAATCGGGGCGCATCGAGTCTGAGGTTGGTGCGAACGCCGAACGGCGACATCGTTGAAGATGAAGGCGGAAGCCTGCCCACCCCTGGGCCCACTAGTGATGAGGCAGCAGCAGCAGCAGCAGAAGCAGAAGCAGAAGCAGAAGCAAGGGTGAGAATTGAAAAGGGACAGGGAGATGAAGTGCTGCTGCCAGCTCCGGGTCATGTTGAGGGAGATGATTTGGATGTAGACGACGCAGAGCTCGAGCGAGAGCTCCTGGCCGAGCTCGAAGCTGCAGATGGATGAGGCCGGGCACACCTTTAAGTTTTTCCATCCTGCATGTCGATGGCAATTCTTTGGCAAAGACTTGATGTCGGCTACGTACGCTTCGATCCACGGCCAGCCGAGGACCCTTTCGGGGCCAGTGTGCATAATGATGAGCGGCATGGATCATGGACCATGGATATATACATGACTTATTTTGCAAAGGAAGGAGGTTCTTCCCTCTCTGTTGCACATGGGATATTTTGGCAAGGAGTTGTTTGTAAGGATAACATGTAGAGAATCATTATTTGAATGATTCTTGCGAGAACCGCTTCCCCCCTTTCCCAAAAATTGCTGCCACCCCAGTCACTTGCTGACATTGATCTATTCGTGAGACGAGCATGAAATACATGTGACGCAACCGGGCTACTCATTCTTCGGCCACTTCACTTGTTTGCTTGTTTTCAGCCCAGCTCCAAGGGTGGTTCGTCCTCGGCATGCTACGCGTCACAGCCAAGAGCACACTAACTGAAATGGCACGAGTATGATATGCAAAAACGGATGCGAAAAGTACTTTGCTCCCCATGCATGACTTCTCACCCAGGAGAAACTCTAGGAGGAACTAAACAGGATGGGGGGGGGGGGGATATCTTTCACAAATTTCTTCCTAGTCGCTGGAGATGAACACCTGGTCGTGGGCTGGTGGGGAGTTATCTTCAAACATGACGGTTTGGCACGCGGGATTTGAACATCATGGGAGGATGAGATGACTGTCACTTGTGTTGAGCGTCACCCACCGACGACCGTATCAGAGTTACTTCTGGAACCTTTAGCTTCGATCCGAAAGACGGAAGTCAGTACTGAGATTTGGGCTTTCCTCTCCCTTCGCCTTGCCGGCTGCAAGATTGGCTGGATGGGATTGTGTTAGGTCAGGGAAGGTGGAATTAGTAGGGAGTGTATGGTTCCTGGAGGAACCACTTGGGTGACTGAATGCTGCGACGGGTGGCGAAAGATGGCCGTGACACTCCTGATGTGACGATGAGGGTTGGCCGACGTTGCGGAATGAGGGGGACTTGCTGGCGGTATGGTTTCTCTAAAGAGCATATATATCCGCGGTTGCTTCCTAGATTCTGGCGTTGGGAATTTTTTTCTTTTTTCAAAATCCCCAGGCCGTTTCTCGACCATCCGACAGAAATCGACAACTCGACACGGGCACAAGCAAGCAAGCAAGCAAGCAAGCAGGCAGGCAAACAGAAGACACTTCCCACCTGTCCCCTTTGTACGAGCCAAGCGTGCCAGCAGCAATCATGGTGCGTTTCCTCTCCGTCTTGGGCTTCGCAGCCCTCACACCCGCGCACATGCAAATGTCGTACCCGCCGCCATTCCGGTCCAAGCACACCCCGTACACGAACGCGACCGACACCGACTACTCGATGACGTCGCCCCTCGAGAGCTCCGGCTCCGACTTCCCCTGCAAGGGATACCACGCGCTCCTCGACAACGCCCCAGGGCAAGTCGGTCGCCTCGTGGCGAGCCGGGCAGTCCTACAACATCACCGTCGAGGGGAGCGCCACGCACGGCGGCGGCTCCTGCCAGGTCTCCCTCTCGTACGACCGGGGCAGCTCCTGGAGGGGCCCTTCACTCCTACGTCGGCGGCTGTCCGCTCGCTCCGGCCTGGGCCTTTACTCTCCCCGACGACGCGCCGTCGGGAGAAGCCCTCCTTGCGTGGGAGCTGGTTCAACAAGATTGGCAATCGCGAGATGTACATAAAGTGCGCGCACGTCACCGTCCGGAGCCGCGGCCGGCAGCGGGTTCGCCGAGGCGGCTCTGATCCGTTGGGTTCGAGGCCCGCCATGTTCGTCGCCAACGTGGGCAATGGGTGCGGCACCTTGGAGGGCGCGGACGTGCTGTTTCCTCATCCGGGGCCGGATGTGGACTATGTCTCGCTGATGACGGCGAGGCCTGTTGGGAACTGCAAGTGAGGTGCTGTGTCGAGTGGCGGCATGAAAGTTTAGGAAGATGCGGGGGGGGGGGGGGGGGGGGGTTTGCCTGTAGCTTTCATGCGGATGGCCGTGAGAAATGTGGCGAGTGAGCACTGAGCATCTGAGCACTGGGGAGAATTGGGAGTCTGAGACTAAGGGGTTTCTTGTATGTGGTTTCTCCGCCATGTTGGTCTGCAAAGGGGAAGATGAAGTGTATATTGATTGATCAGATTGGGTATAAGAGTGCGGTTTCCGACCATAATATGGAGTGATGTGACGTGCGTGGAGAGTAGACGTTGACTGATGACAGCCGTTGACAGCCGCTGACAGCCCGTTGACAACCGGTTCCTGGGACCCACCCGATGGCATGCATGGGCAGCATGGCTCACCCATGGCCACATCCACGACGTCCATTTCCGAGGGCTCCTCCATTCTCTGCCAATTTGCCCACCCGGCCCTGGCCGCAATATCGAGACGCTCGAGGTGACGGACATGGCCAGGAAGCTGTGCAACAACCTCATGTACCCCGTCAACCTGCCGTTCCGACGCACTCCTTGTCCGGGAGGCTGGCGAGGGAGTATGGCATGGAGCCCACATCCTTCAGCTGGCTGCAGTACCAGGCCATTTTACTTCGGACAGGGCATAGCGAGCGTTTGATTAAAAACATAATCTGTTGACTTTCGCCCAATTACGATACGATACGAGACTGCGTCTAAAGGAGGGAATATATATATATATATATATATCAAGGAAAAAGGAAATCCGCTGTCCCTCCTCCTCCTAATCATGAAATGTCTGGTGGATCTACGCGCTCCCATTCTTATTTTTGAGCCGTGGTTTCTCCCCGATGGACAGGCTCGCCAACCCAAAGTCGAGACCGGATTCCTTCAGTCGCGTCTCGAGATACCTGATGACAGTCATTAAACCATCTTTCCCATCAGCGCAGGACCCAGACTCGACGTGTGCTGCTAGCCCGGCAAGTGTGCTGAACGTCTTGCCATGGCCGGATCCGACCAGCGCAGTCGGGCACGAGTAAATGGGCTTCTCGTGGGCGACGGATCTCAGATGCCCAAGAAGAGCCGCCTTGGACTTGAAACGCCTACGTGTATCTGGGCAAATCGGGCAACGGTTGTTGGGTGACGATTCGGCAAGACCGAGGATGTAGGATGCTCGGGCTCGGCCCTGCTGTACCGAATTGCAGGACCTGAGAGACGGAGACAACGATCTAGATGGGATCTGGGCACGGGAGGATGTTGGAAAACCCCGAGAAATGAACGGAAACCTTGGCGTCACGCCCCCTGCAGAGCTGAGCTGCATGTCGTTTGAGAGGGCGATGCCATTCGTCAGCGAGTCTGTCAACATCCAAGAACCGCTTCCGCTTCCCAGCGACAGGATGCCGCCGCTTGTAGGAGTCAGCAGGGTCAGGGCCAGGGCCCCGTCAGAACCAGGTTCTGATAACTCGAGCCCGTCCTGTATCAGCGACGAGGCTACTTTCGGCGAGCTCATCTCGGACGCTGTGTTCAAGGACACGATGTCACTTGCAGGATTCGACAACCAGACGGCTGATGATTCCGAACTTGGTGTGCTGTTGCTGCTTCGAGACGTACAAGGCTGCGGTGCCGTGGCAGATGTCTCCAGTCGATCATTGACACCCAGCAACATGCTCTGTACCCCATCGACCGGCTTCGTGATGAGTCGGTCCGTGTCGTGCGCCACGATGAGTGCCCTCACCTTGTCCCGGTCCATGCCAGATTTGCAACTTCCACTCTCGACGTGGGAAATCATGCCGGACGGACTAGAAAATGTCTTTTTGCATTCCGGCGCCCCGACACACGTAAACTTGCCCAACGGTCGATGTTTCAGCGAGTTCAGGTGGTCTAGCAAAGCAGCATGACTCTTGAAGCACCGACGGCACAGGCCGCACATCAACTCGCATGTGCCCACATGAACCTTGCGGCAAGCCCGGCTCAAGAACCTGCGCGAACAGATTGGACACGGCTCGATGTCCTGACGCGACCTCGAGGAAACGCCCCCATGGTGTTCCCTCAACCTCTCGGCGTTGACGAATTCCGTCCCGCAGTCGCAGCAAACGAAGTCGGTCGAGTGCTCCGTCTCGGCAATGTGCTCCTTGTACTTGTCCGTCGAGTCAAACGTCTTTCCGCAGTCGCCGCAGCAGGAATGACCGAAGACGACCTGGTGCCGACGGACCTCGTCCGTTTCTTCGAAAATGAGAGGGCAGTCGGGGGATTCGACGCGGAAGCCGTGCGCGTGGATGAGGTGTCTTCGGACTTTTTTCGGCGACGAGAGAATGTCGTGGCATTTCGGACACTTGCAGCAATGCGCTGCGAGGTTATGAAGCTTGAGGGCTATAGTGTCTGGGACCTTTTGTCCGCATTGCTTGCAGGGAAGCATCGTGGTAGATGCCTCGTGGGGGTTGTGGAACAAGGAGGTGCGAAAGTGGGTGAAGACGAGAAGGGTGTTTGATAGAGGTGGACGGATATGAACGAGGTTGTAAGGTTTTGAGCTTGTAAAGTTGGGCGTTTGTCGTCTGATTTTTCACAGTGCAGACTGGCTGAAACTCAATATCTGGGGCACGCTGATCCGTCCGACTTGCCATTTCCATTTCCATTGAATTATTCTATTGCAAGTTTTTATTTTTATTTTTATTTCTTTTACATCAGTTCGAACGACATCCAGACGTGTCCCATGGATTTTGTACACGACGTGCGCTGGTAGTAGTTCAAGATCAACGACGATGCACTCGCTGAAGCGTAAAGGGCCACATACATCACCGTTTCAGGTGTTTTCGGGGCGTCGGGAGGAAAACAATCGGGCCGTACGTACATAATTGATGACAAAGCTGTCAAGGAGGGCTTGGCTTGGATGAAGACGGGTTGAGGCAGACGTGATGGGAGGGGAATGGACGGACGGCCTTGTGTGTTCGCATGCATCTACCTATCTGGAATTTGTCGAGGGGATGGATATTCCTGGACCTGCCATGGTATTACTTTTTCTACTCAACTGGATATGCTCGCTCTATATATGCACACACTTGTCTGAACGGCCCGTGAATCAATTGGCTGGTGTAAGACGGGTTTCCGCAATGAATGAATCTGCTTGGTTCTCGGAAAAGAGGGCGGGAGAGCAAACGTGAAAGGATCCGTTTTGAACGTCTACAACGAATAAATACACTCTACACGCGTGAAAAGAAAAAACCTTGCAAGAAGAATCGACCAACTCGCTTCCTCGGCTCGCCTATATTTTCGATGCAGCCTTGCCGCCACCAAGTTGATAAATTTTGACCAGTTGCCGCACCGCCAGATCCAGCAGAACGTCTTCAGATCCGCCCGGGATTCGAGCACCTGGAACGTCGCGATAAATAGCTATTGATTGCCCAGTCAGTATCGTAAAGTTGGCGCTGCTTCATATACGCAGGCAAGCAGATTTTCTTTTTCTTTTTTTTCTTTTTTTTTTTTCGGAAGAGCGGACAACATTTACCTTCGACCAGGGCTCCCTGACCGGCGGCCGTGAAACCATTGCCCCCGAACAACAAGACGGCGCACTGGGCGCATTCGTTCAAGACCATGCCGGCCTTGGCCTTGGCCAGAGCGGCGATGCCGCCCAGTTTGAGATCCGCCTCTTGGGGCTTCAGATGCTTCATTTGATAGAGCAGCTGCTCGGTCCAGGCGTTGAGCGTCTCGAGCTCAGCGCCCGCCTTTGCCAGCCTGTGCCGCACGACGGGCTGGTCCATGAGCTTCTTGCCGAAGGCGTCGCGCTTGAGGCAGTACTCGAATGCGGCGGCGAGGGCAGTGCGGGCCTGGCGGGTGACGCCGACGGCGATGGTGAGGCGCTCGTGGTTGAAGTTGGTGAGGATGATGCGCAGGCCGTCGCCTTCCTTGCCGACCAGGTTGGAGACGGGCACTTTGACGTTATCGAGCTCGATGTACGTTGTTCCACCGGCCTTGTGGCCCGCCACCGGGAGGCGGCGCATCGACACGCCGGGATGGCCTTTGAGAGGGACGATTACGACGGAGAGCCCGCCTCCTCCGGGGCCACCTGTTCTTACTGCCATGGTCGAGTAGTCGGACCAGATGCCGTTTGTGATCCTAGCCATGTGCCATGTTAATAGGACGCACACGGGGGGCGTGGATTTGTTTTGTCATTTGGGGTATCTTTTTATGCTTGCGTCCTCGCCCTCGCACTCGCACTCACCATTTCTTTGCGCCGTCGATGATGTAGTGCTTGCCATCCTCTGTCTTTCTGGCAGTGGTGGTGATGTTGGCGACGTCGCTGCCAGCATCGGGCTCGGTGACGGCAATGCAAGTGCGCTTCTTGCCCGACAGGAAATCAGGCAGAAAGCGCTCTTTCAGCTCACGACTCGCATGTCTGATGATGGGCGGGATACCAAAGGCGAATCCAGCCGTTAAAGAAGCACCTACTCCTGCCAAGCCGGAGCGACTCAGCTTTCGCGTCCGTCAGTATGTATATGGAAAAAAAAAAGAAAAGAAAAAAGAAAAGAAAAAAGTCACACGCTTGAACGCCTCGGAGGGTTTGGAAGACGGGTAGGATAAGTCTGTAGATGACGAACCTCGTCGCAGTAGATGCCCGTGTGCAGATAGTCCCATTCCTCTACTTTGACGCCCAGAATGTCATTGATGCCCAGCCTCTTGAGCCAATCCACCGGCAATGGAGCCGGTAGATTGGGAAGCAACATGGCATGCCTGTTGAATGTCCCAAAGACATGGTCGGGGACCTTGCCTTCTTTCTCCCACTCGGGACCTTGACTGAGGAGATTGTCCCACAGGAACTTCCGGCAGGCTTTCTGGAATCGGCGATGAGATTCCGTGTAGTACGGAGAGGGCAGGCCGCATAGGTATGACGGTTCGGAGAAGGGAACGGGATTTGCCGAGTTCTCAGCCATGGCGGGTTGTTGGAACTTGGTACTTACTGCGCGGAGAAGTTTGCGTGACAATCGATTGTACGAGGGATGGACTTTTTACGAAGGTGTTTCGATTGACCTGGACTTAAAATATTTGAATGAAGATGATAACAGCGGGCTTGGGTCGCAGGAACGGAACGGAACGGAGCGGAACGGACGGAGAGCTGGGCAAATCCATCTTGATCTTGTTGTTGGTCCGACCGATCCGGCGAGGAGGCCAGCATCGACCAGTTAGTATCGCGTGTCCCCCTCGTTTCATTTCATTTCCATTTCCCCACCCACTTCCCTTCCGCTTCAATTCCCGATTTCCCATGCAAGTGGAGCGGCGCAAGTCAAGATTGATGAAGCCATCGACTCATGATGCAAATTGACATGGAGTGGGAAAAGCCTGACATGGCAAGGACTGCCAGAAAGGAGACCGGCAGAAAAAAAAAAAATGACATGTCCAATTTCTCGGTTGAGATCGCTCACAGCACAAAGAAAACCTGTTTTGTAAATTTCAAAGACATGCCAGCAATCACAAGGTAGAAGGCCCCAAGCCCCCCAACGGAGGGATCATTTAAGCCGTTTCGGGTTATGCCTTTTGACAACCGGTCGTTGAGCGTCATGAGAAGAAAGCTATCAGCAGTAATGGTAAGAGTCGCAATGGAGAGGACAGCGACACGCTCCCCATCGCAGGCTGCATGTCGGAGAATGCGATGTGACGATGGATGGATGCGATGGCTCGAATTTTCTCAGTTGAGGTAACTTGCCAGCTCCGCTCGAGTGGCTCGAAAGAGAAAGAGACAGGAAGCTGAAGAGTGAAGCTGACCTCAGCCCTACGCCTACGCCTGACCGACCGTCTACACCGTCAATAGTTTTCTTTTCGCACGGCTAGGTCTATGGGGGCTTTTCTTTTCGCACAGCCTGTGGGGGTGGAGAATGGCTTAGGTAATCAAAAGTAGTATCGGAAGCATCATTAAAAACCCCCAAACTTTTGGCAACGCCTCAACTTGCAAGCCAGACCAGAGAACACTGATCCTGTTACAGTCTATTTGTCACCCCTTGTTGAGAAAACCCGAAGCTGAACCAATCTCATAATAGGCAGAAGCATAGAAGGAGAAGGGCTATGGTAGCCCGACGAACCTCGCACGCCTCGTCGGCAGGACATCCGAAGAAAACGCATGCAAGGAAATTCCCGCCACTACATGATGCACGATGACGCGCTTCACTGCTACCATGGGTTCCATTCCGTTCACCTGGGGCCTGCAGGTCCTATCGTTCTACCCCCTACGGAGTAGAGTAGTATGGTGTTCCCGCGCGTGCATCGGAACCTACAAGATCCGACTGCGTTAGTAGGTGCGCGCAGCCCAGCCTCGACTCTTCAACCATTTCGAATTACCAAACTCCGGTTCCTGATTCGTTCAACACTTTATCGTTTACTGTTTATCCTTTCCTGGGGGAGGCAAAGCGTCGTGTCGTGTTGACAACACGGCGAGATGAATTGCCACCAATCTACGGAGTAGAGGCCCGCCCCCACGCTCAGCTCCGCCTCTAGTCAGGACTCAGCTATGCAGTGACAATGCGGCGCACATTGTCCTCGGCAAGTTGACCTCGTGTTCACGCTAGAAGTAGTGTGCGTATTGTTCTTGGTCGGTCAGATGTCGAGGTATATAGATGCAGACAGCCCATGCTATCGAAGAATCGAAGAAGCGACATGTTTTAACGCATGACGTGTCGACATTCACCCCGACATCCTGCCTCTCAAAATATCTCGTACTAAGTTTTTCTTTTCACATAGCCGACCAAAGCAATCAACAAATACAAGCCAAGGATCGCACAATGATGCAACTTCTAACGTCTCTGGCTTTTGCCCATTTGGCGACTGCCTGGCCCGGGCTCATGGACCGTAAGGCAAAACCGCTTGCTCACTCTTTTGAGAATGGAGAGAAACTGACAAAATAATTGACTAGGCCAAGCTGTCCCACCAGTAGTTCCGTTCCCAGATCAGCCAGGACTGCCAACACACGCCGTCTTTGGCGACTTTGACCCCGTGGCGCAGCTTGTATCCGTCCACGGAGACCACGAATATCGAGACCCTGGTCCCAATGATATACGAGGTCCTTGTCCAGGATTAAACGCCGCCGCCAACCATAACTATCTCCCGCGTAACGGCATTGCCACATTCGAAACCGTCAACTCTGGGCTATGGGAGGCGTTTGGTCTGGATCAGACGGCCACGCAGTTCCTGCATCAGACGACAACCTTCTTTGACGGTGACCCTCTCTCGCAAAAGTGGTCCATTGGCTATGCCTCGCACGATGTTGCTGCGCTAGGCCCCTTGGGTGAGACCCTGCTAGGCATGCCAACAGGCATTTGCGCCTATGGACATCTCAAATCAGAGGGAGATGCCTCCATCACCCGAGGTGATTTCCTCGCCCCTGACATGAATTCGAACTGCGCCTCCTACCCAGTCTTTTACAACGAGCTGCTCGAATTATCCAACAAGCGAGCCAACGGACTCATTACTCCTTCTGTGCTCGCTGAGCATCAGCATAACCGTAAGGAGTATTCCATTGCCAACAACCCCAACTACTTCTCGCCCGTCTTCGCTGGCGTCGCCTTCACGCCCGCTGCCCATCTTTTCGTCTGGGCTTTGATGTCCAATCATTCTGCCGAGAACCCCCGCGGCTTCCTCGAGCACAGCGTCCTCGACGATTTCTTTTCGTACAAGGTCCAGCCCGATGGTTCCCGCAAGTACGCGTACGGCAAAGAGCGTATTCCCGAGAACTGGTACCGTCGCAGCCACAAGGATCCATGGGGGTTGGCCGACATTCTCCTCGCTGTTAACTCACAGTGTCTTGCGTACCCTTCCACTTGCAAGGTCGGTGGCAATACCGGCACGGTCAACTCGTTTGCAGGCATCGATCTTGGGGATATCTCGGGCGGTCTCGTGCACACGATTGAAGATTTGCAAGACCCAGCAAGGCTCGGTTGCTTCATTTCCCAGAACATTCAGGCCGAGGCGCCGTCGTCGCTTGAGAAGATCTTCCATGGCGTTCTATTGAAGGAAGCATTGGGCCTCGTGGACAAGAAGCTGGTGCCCGCCCTCGCTGGTCTCGGTTCTTGTCCCAACATGCCGCCTGGCAAGGGCGTCAATCAATACGCTGCCAAGTTCCCCGGCGCTCGCGCGAGAAGTGGCGGCTCCCGGGCCGAGACAGCCAAAGACTCCAAGGGGTATCCCAAGGATGCGCCGAAATAGATGGATCATCAAGTCTCTCGCCGATGGGTCGAGGATTTATTGTATCAATTCGATTTGAATTAAGGAGGTGTCTTACTTATATACCTAAGGTCATTACCTAGTTACTTGCTACTTTCGTTCCAACGGCAAAAGTGAGCATATTCCAACGAAATAAGGCAAGGACATAAGCCAGAGGTGCTTCTGTAAACCACGACGGAAAATGCATTCGTCAAGAGGAGAAACGTATCCATGACGTCGTCCACTGGAGAAGCGTATGTATCCACTCAACGGGCGTGCCAGGTGCCAGGTGTCCAGGTGCCAGGTGCCAGGTGCACGCTCATCAGTCAGGTCTGGTTTTATTTCCGCCACGCACCGCCTCCCTGCCATCGCATGCATCAGACTCCTACGTACCAGACACCCAGAAGAGCATGTTGGACCACCAATGTCCCGTCTACCTCATGTCCGCGCATGTACCAGTTGGCCGGGCTATTGTTTAATAAATCGTCTGTTGTTCCAAGGCAAGCGCAGCACCAGTTCGATACAACCCAGTCAAAGTCGTCGTTGCAATGACGACAAAAATGCCTTGCGAACGAGCTCGGAAATATTCTACAATCTCATTGGTTCTCGCGGCAGATCATGGCCCTGTTTGTTCCCACCGGGGTTTCTTTCCCTCGAGAAAGCTAACGACATCTGACATCTACGGCGGCAATTCCAGTCAAGCTCTGGTTCTTCGTGGTGGAAGCCGCCATGGGCGGCAGAATGATGCATCTGAGAGCTTCGCGAAGGATACCATATTTCCTCCAGAGGAGGTGGCTCCCATCACCACAGCATCGAGCCCCGCGCCAAATGGCTTACCAGCTATTAAAAACTTCTTCATACAACGGATCATTGTCCAGGACGGGGAGGGACAGCGGCCGTCGATGATCCTATCAATCACCCTTTCCTCGTCGCTCTTGTGGGATATCATCACGGATTGGCAGTAGAACTCTTTGTGCTTTGCCAATGGGTTTCACACTGTGCTTAGCCCCTGCTTTGCAGCTTGTGGCGTTCTAGCGACCCCTTTCTTTCATTACTTACAACTGCACGCATTAACAAAAAGGTGCGAGGGGCTGAACGTGCAGGATATAAGTCCAAAGTAGCCATGGCTTCGATGTTTCTACGTCGTTCTAAGCAAGTGAAACCGCAGTGCCCCGATTCTCATGCAGCGCGACCTGCACCCCATTCTTACTCTCAGACACCAAGCTGATGGCCTCGACGTATTCCAAGCACGGATCCCGATTCTCCAGAACCTCAAACTCCCCAACCAGCCTCACAAGCAAATAAATGGTCTGAGTGATGGCCTGCTGCTGCGCCGGACATATTCTGGGTCCACCTGAGAAGGGCACGAAGTCCCACTTCAGTCGCCGACCCTCGAACCGGCTCGGCCTGAATTCATGCGCGTCATCGCCCCAGACAGCAGGATCATTCAGCTTAGCATAGAGCTCCAGCATGACCCTTTGGCCCTTGGGAACGAGAACGGGACTCATGCCATCTGGACCCCCACCGCGGGGAATCACGGTATCGCGAATGGCCGTACGACTCAGACGGCCTGATGATCCATGGATCCGCACTCCCTCGTATATGACGTTGCGGAACGAGTGCAGCGATTTGAGACGCTCAAAGGTCAGAGGCTCGTCCCCCAAAGCAAGGGCTTGGCCGCGAAGATCAGCCCATACATCTGGGTGCCGAGCGAGGTAGAACAAGACTGTTGAAAAGACGTTGGAAATGCTTTGAAACGCCGGCATAAAGACGTGCAGCATCTCGAAACGCAGCATCACAGGATCCGGGGCCACCTTGGCCAGTTCATCAAGCAGAACATAGCGATCTCGGGATTTTTCGCCAAGCGCGCCTGCATCATGGCTGTCACGAGCCCTCTCAAGAGCGCGCGCTACCTGACCATCGACAAAGGCGTGAACAATGCCGACATTCTTGTCAAACTCCGTGTCACGAAAGAAGGGGAGTCTCCATCCCACAATGCGACTCTTGCCCAGGCTTCTGCGGCATTTTTTGAAGGCGGCAATCATTTCTTCCGCCTGGGCGGATTTTCCGGCGAGGCAGTCAAACGATTGACCAAAGATGAACTCGGTGCCGCTATCGAGAAACTGGGCGACTTCTGTTAGTAGGAAGAGGGCTTCTCAGCTGAGAAAATTCGATGAGAATGGAAAAAGGTGGAAAATGGAAAAGGGTGAGGCGGTCCATCTCCCTCCCCACGCGGCGCTTTTCCAATTCCCAGGGACTCAGGGCACAAAAGGGCATACAAGCTTGGCCATCCAAGGCATCAAGTCCACGGTCTGGCCGTCGCGCGGAATCACATCCAGCAGGCGGTCAACATGTCTCTCGAATCGATCCACGTCATTGAGCTCTGCCCTCACGAAAAGCGGTTTGATCAAATCCCTCGACCTTCGCCATGCCGCCCCTTCATTCGTCAGAATCCCAGGCCCTATGAACCGCAGCATGGGACCCCTCTGCACCTCCTCCTTGTTGTAGTCCTCTGCCTTGAGTGACAGGATGGTGCGCCAGTTGTCATCGTCTGTCGTGCAGAGCAGTGCGCCGTGTGGCGAGCGTTCCTCGAACGTGGGCCCGCACTCGAGAAACTGCTCCTGGAAAAGTCGATTGTATCGGCCCGTTGCGAAGCCTTGGAGGCGCCGATGCTTGAGGTCGCTGCCCCAAGGGTCGAGGATCCAGGGCAGGCGATGAGGGTACTTTTTCGGTGCCTGGCAGCCGAGATGGCGCAGTTTCCGGTGGCGCCTCCATCGAACGAGGATGAAGCGAACGACGAAGATGCTGGCGAGGGATAGGAATATGGAAACGAGGTGTTGTGTCATTTTGGCTGGAAATGCCCGTCAAGGTCAATAGGAGCAGCCCCCCCCCCTTTTTTTTCCAGGGCAGGATAGGCTAGGCTTATAGTTGTGAAAATCAACGACGGAGATGGAACAGTGATGGACGGACAAAGAGTCTCGGTCGAACCCGTGACAGAATGCTGCCCAAGGCCTCGCAGATGAGTTATTTTTTCATCCATTCGGGACATTGCCACAGAGGTGACACGCAAGACTCTGTACATACAGCTACGTCTGTGCCGAGACCCGTGGTGTTTATATTCTAACCCCCTAATTATAGGGCGTGCTAGCAATGAATAACCTCTATTCCCAATGAGGCTAGCTGTTAAAATCAGTCATACATACAACTTACAGTATTTTCGCGCGAATCCGCACTCATAGACTCAGGAGCACGAGTAAAATACCTCGTAAATTTAATACTGTGATATGTGCCCCCCACGGGGCTCCTCCGACGTACCACACGCCAGTGTGGCTCCAGTCATGTGAATTCCCTGATTTAGTTTGACAAGTTCTTCCGTGGAAGCCGGGCCAGGATCCCGCCTGGGCTTCAACGATTGCCGGCCCAACGCCGCCCGGCCTCCAATAGGATGGGACGGGGATGGGCCGAGCAAGATGGAAAAACTTTTATCAAGAGTGTTCAGGATGTCACGATCCAGACTTCCAGGCTGACGACAAGTTGGAACAATGTACTTGTAGAAAGGAGTTGGCATTGGGCAGAACCAGCGGAGCAGAAACAAACACGACGTCATGTAATGTTCACGTAAATCTCCGCTAAATTGACCGTGTACTTTGGTAACGTGCGTGTTTTTTTTTTTTTTTTTGTGGCCACAAGCACCCATCATTAGACGGAATCACCTATTGTTGCGGCATGGTACCGACACTTGGACACGGTGTCCATCAGGGGACCCGAGCCATATATGCTGAGCTCTGCCGTGTGCACCAGACATTGGTTGTTGGTCCGCAACGGATTTGTTGGCGTTTACCAAGGATGCACCGTGTTTCACCGAGTACTCCAAGTATAATAGCGCCGTTATGAAACGTTTGATGCCATCATCATCGCCGCACTCCACGCAGCATTGCTACGCCAACATTTCCGAACATGAAGTCGTCCATTGTCAGCATCGTCGTCAGCTGATTCTAGGTGTACGAGCTGGACCTCTCGGGCTCATAACTGGTGTAAGGGAACATGCCGAGCTTACCACATGTTGTGCGGCATGAAAATGAAATCACTGGCACGCCCTCGAGAAGCTGATTAAGAATATTCTCATAGTAATACATCTCTAATGTCTATTGCTTATTTTTGCTTGGGATGCCAAGTATTCTCTCTGTCTTGACCCTTCTTGACGTAATGACTCTTCATCCATCACGATTGATGGAGGCGATGTCTGGGCATGCGCAGGAGCCAGGGATGGTGGCCGAACCAAAGCCTCGCCGGTTCAGTCCCACCTTCTTCTTCTGTGTCTGAAAATCGGGACAAGTGACAGCTCCGATCCCAAATCTCACAATCCACCGAACAAGACACTTCTTTCCCAGTAACGGTTCCACTTTCAAAGTAGCTCGCAACCAGAGAAATGGTGCATGTACTGTAAGCACTGCCCAAAGCCGTGTGACCTATGCTGTCCTGAACCACGACTTCCGATCCCGGATATTTCTGGGCCATCTTGCGAGCAGCTCGTAGAGGCGTGATGGGGTCCAGACGAGAAGACAGAAATAAGATTGGCGCCGCTGGAACGCCCGGCATCACCCTTGCATCATGCTCTGGCGATGTGAAGGGGCCGCTGAATTTCCAATTGGGCTTGAATGGCCAATGTGAGCACTTCAGTCGGTCTAAAGCCCAAACTCGTCCAAAAATCTTGGATGCCTTCTCTTGCGTTCGGGCGTAATCGAGCCACCAGGAAATACTCTTGTCCGCAATTACCTCACCATCAGAGCAAGAAACGGCGTATTGGGACTCGGCTCTCGAGGACGGCACTTCCAAGTAGCTGTGTTCCGTGTAATTTGCGCTCTCCAGCTTGGCTCTAGTGCGGCAGATATCATCTGATGTGGGTGTGTAAGTGGATCCGGTCCCAACGTCTTTGAGTCCAGCGGCATTGCCAGACATGGCAGCATGAAGAGACCGGGCAAAGATGGGGAAGTGTTGCTTCGGAGAGTAGCTCACGAGGCCAATGGTTTTACGGACATCGTTTCCAGTGACGATGATGGAATTGTTGACTGGTCCTTGAATGATGCGTGGAGATGTGTCGAGATTATCAACCCAAGACCAAAAGTCCTTTTGTGCACGTTTTGCATTGGAAAATTCCGTGCTGTTTGCCCAAGGGCATACATCAGGGCCGGCTTTGAAGCATCCTTCCCAGAACTCATCAAAAATCTCGTCAGCTTCTACGGTACTTTGAAGTCCACCCTGTGTATCTGTTTAGTCTTCCATCCTTGCAACTGAAGCGTGCTTGACTTACAGGTCCAGTGATATAGTCATCGGCATCTATAACACCATCGAGGACCATTCGACCAACACGGCCCGGAAACATGGACATGAAGGTGGCTCCAAGAAGGGTACCATAGGAGAATCCCATATACTGTAGTCTTGGCGTCGTCTTTTCACCAACATAACCGTCGGGGTACTCTTTCTTGCGGAGGAGGTCAATCTTGTCAATCATTTCAACCATGTCTCGTGCCACGTTGGCCGTGCTGGCAAATGACATTGCATGAGCAAACTTGGCCTCGTTTGCGAGGCATTGCTGATTAAAGGCCTTGTTCATGGCAAGGGCGTAAGCCATAGGTCCTTCCGAGGGCGAACCGTGACCGATTCCGCTGTAACCACCGGCACCGCGCAACTCGACTATCCACATCTCGCGCTGGCGTGCATCGGGAAAACAGTTTGATGCAGGGGTGGTAGAACCTGTGCCTCTTGGGTCGAAGCCGACGATTTCATAGTATCTACTGCCAGGTATATCAATCATTTTCTGAATACTTTGGGCATCGTCCCGGGCAAAGTCGACGCCGGACTCGCCAGGCCCACCAGGATTGATGAAAACACTTCCTGCAAACCGGCTATCATTTGCTGGAACCTTGGCTGGCAGAGTCATGATAGCAATGGCAGCTGTGCGGGGATCTGATTCATTGCGCCAGTCCAGTGGAACGAGAAGACGAGCACACTTGAACTTCTTGAGGCAGTCGTGGTAGACGACATCGTGACTGGGTTCGATCTCGGCCCAGTGGGGGAAAAGATCGTGCAAAGATTTAACGTCCGAGTCTTTGGCTGGATCTTGGGATGAGTCATTTCGAGCGGGAGTCTGTGAATTGGTAGTCTCAAGGTTTGATAGGCAAGCACTTCTCTTGTCTTGCTCCCGGCATCCAGGCGTGATGGATCCGCTGTCTGAAGAGCTTCTCGTGGGGGCAGTGAGGGAAAGGGTGACAAAAATAGCAAAGACGAGAGCTCTTGAAAGGCAGCGGGGATACATGGTGATGATACTGGATAGTAATAACAAGAATATGGTGGACGGATGGATTTCGTTTTTATCGGCTCCCAGCCAACATACAAGGACTGAAACAGATGATGTTGCTGGGACGAATATGGGAATAGAAGACCAAGAAGATCAAGAAGAGGATCAAGTGCGAGCTCAGGAAGGCATCTCAGCCACAACCAGGCAAGGGGCCTACATCCGGCAAGAGCCAGTCTCACTCAGCCTGAGGGGAGAGCCTCAGAGATGGAACGGCATGTCTGGACTTGCCATCCAGCAGCAGACTCCGTTCATCATTTGCAGGTGACAGGCCATGGCTCGGCACTGGGGGCAGCTGCGAGCTCTGGGCTACCGCTGGTTGTCAATTTCGATCGCCAACCGGTTTGGTGGTCTGGGCTGGTCTGGTCCAATCTTCGATTTGTCATGGCCTTCCTGCCTTCCTGCCTTCCTGCCTTCCTGCCTTCCTGCCTTCCTGCCTTCCTGCCTTCCTGCCTCCTGCCTTCTTGCCTCCTGCCTCCTGCCCCACGGCTTAATTCCAGCTCCCTTGCTCCCTCTACGGCAGCATGACATGCCCTGCCAAAACCCTTTGCACTTTCCAACTCGCGATACACGCGACTTGATATACGAAATCAACCGCTTAGTCCCGCTTACCTACATGTCTTCGTCTCTCCGAGGGCCATGGCCATCATACAAGCGCCGTCTTTGCATGATATTTTTGTCTGTTAAATGCCGATGCCATGTTGCCCCTTTTGGAAACGCCCATCTAGGACGGATCAGTTCGCTCAGTGAAATGTTCTCTACCCAACGTCAGCATGAACAAACGTCCGTTTTCAGACAGAGTGAATTGGTCTTGCGTTCTAGACACGAAATAGACACAAACAGGTCCACGTCGTTCCTGTCCTCTCCTCCCGTTCCACTGTTACTGAATACATATGTACAAAAACGTGGCGCCCAATATTTTGTTTCATCGCCCTTTTCCATCTCGGTGCCAAGCTCAACACCTCTCAAAAATCCCCCCCACTATCCTCCTCCATCACGTCACGTCACATATTCTATTTTGATGCCGCAGGAGACACAGCGAATGCCGGGCGTATGAATCGACTGTGACAGAAAGAGTTAGTCGACCACGTTGCTTCCAAGTCAATCAAGCAAGTCCTTGACAGAGAAGGGGGCCGTTCACGAAACATACCTCTCGTTATTGTACACCTTGGTGTTTTCACCCATGAGCTCCTTCTCCCGCTTCTGGTCGGCCCAGTACCTTCGGACTTGGTCGCGGTCTTCTTCGGCTTGCAAGAGGGGGATCAGGTGGATGCGAGCCCACATCTTCTCACGGGCCAGCTCACTGTGGTCAAATCGGTTAGTCAAGTCCATACTTGTCCGAGTTACGTGATGACGCTGCATATTTCGTGGCTCCAACTCCGTGGTCCTCGTCAGATTCGTTCCGTCCGGTATCCTCCGCAGCGAGAAGGGGAACAACACATACTTGGCCTCGCGAATGCCACCGATTAGCTTGTACCAGCCGAAGCCCATGATGGCTCCAGCTCCAAGCAGTAAGATACCGGGACGAAAGCCCTTGGCTGGAAGGTTTCGCTGTCCATCGCATACGTGAGTAAGTACTTCATCTCTTCAATTATCCTCTTGATGATTCGGATATGGCCCTTAAGTTCGGGCAAGAGGTGTGCCGTGCCCACATGGTCCATTGAGGGGGGGAAGCAAGCATTGCGCAAGTTTTTGATCGTGCAAAACTAGCTCTCTGGAAACGTGCAAACACCGGGGCTTTGCCTCCACGTACCTTGTACTGGACGGGCTCGTACCCGCCCTTGGGGGGTATATCCTGTGCCATCCTGAGGGTATTTCGTCTCGAGGATTCGAAGTCTTTATCGGCGGTTGGACGTCAATGAATCGGGGCTGCTGTATCGAGGTGTATTCGCAGGAAGCAATTAGGCTTCTGATCCGATGCCGCCTGCCTCCCAAGTTGTCCGTGATGCACGTCGTCGCCGGGAAGGTTGATTCAACGATTCGTGAGGTGCGACTGTTTTGCCTGAACACTGACTGGCTGGAGCTGGTGGCTTACGTAAGAGTATGGATCTGGCTACGACCTACCCTGTAGAGGTTGCTTTTTTTTTCTGCATTCGTGCACATCTCTATTTGCGATTGAGGTCCGACTGCACCCAAGTCACAATCGTTTATGTTTCAAATTAGGTATGGGGTGGTTCATGTTGGTTTGACGTTTGGGATGTATTGAAGAGGCGGCTTGCGGATGTACAGTGCGTGATATGCATGACATGACAAGCTTGTTCGCCAGCACACCTTTGAACTAGAATTAATGAATGCACACTTACACAAACATGTTATTTCTTTATAGGCTCAGATTACCCCGAAGAATTTTTGAAGAAAGTATGCAATCACGAGGGGCCATAGATTGCGAAGACATCATCACACATCGTCTCCCTTAATACCTAGTACCAGTTGAGCATCACCCTTAGCTGAAGCACCACCTTGTCATGCTTTCTTGAAATGAGCTTGGAACCACGCAACTGCCTGATCCTCTGCTTCATCAGCTTGTTTCGCAACATCAGGGACCGTGAGATCTGCGCGGACAGCGAAGCCATGACCAGTCCTTTCATAAACACGAACCTCGCCCCGCGATGCGGCGGGGAACTTTTCGACAGTCGATCTGATGGACTCGATCTTGGGCGGCGTCACCTGGCTGTCATGCTCGGGGCAGGCAAACGAGACAGGTACCTTGATCTTTTCAATATCGCCAGGGATGCTAAGGAGACTGGGATGCGCCGTAAAGGCAGCATCAACAAGCGGCGTCGCACCATTGTCGACACCGTGAGAGAGTGTGACGGTGTGTTTGCCGCCCCAGCAGAAACCCGCTGCTCCGACGGAGAACTGACCACCTTCCTCTTTGCGCAGCTGTTCAAAGAAGCCCCTGACGCCGGGATACGTCTTTGACGGCCTGCAGCGAATGAGGAAAGGGATTGCGACGACAAGAGTTCGGACCAGAGCAACACTGCCGACCGACAGAGATTAGCTGTTAGCTGAGGGGGGGGGGGGGGACAAAGATGCCGGCGTGTTGCAACTGTGCATGCCAGGCACGGGCTAGGCTTACAATCGAGTGAATATGTTGCCGGGAGCTACAGCAGTCTGCATATTGAAAAGCATAGAAACAGGTGGGGCATTGCCTTGAAGGTATTGTCAGCAACGCAGGAAGTTTTCCGCACAACAACAAGTGATCATTAGAAACCGACCAACCGTTCATGAAGTCGGGAAGATAGACTTTAAAGTCGCCCTTGTCGACGTAGTGATCGGCAAGGATGCGACTGTTGATGAACTCCCAGCCGAATGCATCGGGGATAATGACAACGATGCCTCTCACAGCCTTGCCATCCGCTGGCTCACTCACATAGGCGTCGAGGCCATAGAGCTTGGTGGTTTTGCCTCTGGGCTGGCCTGTGTGGATTCGCCCTTTGAAACAGTCGGGGCAGGACATGGCTCGGGACACGGCGGCACGGATCTTGGGCACCCGTGTGGATATGGCAACTGGGCTGACATGAAGTAGGGAAAGGCTTGGCTGATTCCAGTTGAAGGGCTTCGTTGATATCTATATACTTCAATGGCGGTGATCAACTTGGGCGTGTAGGACGGACAGTCACATGACGTGCTTACGTTCCCCGAATCCTGGTAAAACGGAGATAAAAAAAAAAAACTGCAAACTCCGCCATTGGATGAGCCGACAGACAAATTAACCGATCGCAAGAGGGCGGCAAGAGAATTAAAAAAAAAAAAAAAAAAAAAAAAAAAAGGGAAAGAAGCCAGTTTGACGCCGATGATAGTTTTGATTTGGACGCTTTCCCCATGATTATGCAATCCCGATGAAATGCAATGGCAATGGTATGCAAACCCCGCCTTTTGATGATTTGCAAGTTGACGTCCGACTGGGGGGGAGCGTGCGTCCTGATGCCTTCTTCACATGTTGTCGTCGGCCTTGGATCTGTCTGTCCAGGAATGGGTGACCACAGCAGAGTCTAGCCAGGCTAGCCTCTGCAAGTAATTGTAATTTATTACTTGCGAGCCCAAAAGCAACAGACGGCGCCGGAAACTTGCTTGGACTGGTCTGGACTGGCGACGGGTATGCAGGAAACAAATTACCAGGGCTCATCTCGTCGGCAAGTACATGTACATTGTACGTACCCAGCCCACCCACTGTACCCACTGTACCGAACTACCAAACCAGAATCTGCACAATGGACCATAATGGACCCCTCCACGTACCCCCCCGTACTATCCCCACTCCTGGTCTGGTCCCAAACCATGCATCCATGCATGCCAGCCCGGCTAATAAGGGGACTCGTTCGCTCATTTTAACTTAACCCAGAGCCGGCTTCTATTCCTGCTCTGCTGGTACACATACGATGTACATGTACATACTTAATTACGGGTCCATGTTCCCGATCCCACGGGCCACCGACGACCTGTCTCGATGGCTTCATCTCCTCATTCATCGCCGTCCGTTCCGCCGACTCCAAAATTTACATTTCCAAGACCCCTTCCAAGTCATCAAGACCCTTTGAGTCGATCGACCCGTGTTACGCGCGCCCGTGTTACCCCCTCGGTCGCATGGAGCAGAAGGCTCTCAAAGACAATGTAAAACCGCAACCCACCGTGCACGTCACCACGGCATGCTTCATTTTGAAAAAAAAAAAAAAAAAAAAAAACTCATCCCCTTTACCACCACGCCCTATCCCACCATCTGGACTATTCATTCTTCGAGTGCAATCGCTTGATTCTGTCGCGACAATCTCAGTTCTCTTCCCAGCCATCTCCCAATGGATCGATCAGCCATACTCCCCGTGTTTTCCGGCCACCCGCCAGGCCGCGAGGTGATGCATGTTTCCGTGAGACTGCCCAACTACATAGTTATCCCATCTGTTGCACACTACCCTGAGTACCTATTTGCCTACTTGCCTACTTGCCTACTACCTACTACCTACCCATTCGCCCATCCACGCCCCCCTTTCTCCCTGAAGGGTTCGGGAGGGCCAGTTGCAAGGAGAAAGGGCCCAATATACCCCCGTTTTCTACTTGCATGAAATGAATGCACATTATGCCTTGGGGATACATTATTGCTACATATTATCATAACATGCTCCATGTCTTGATTTATACCTGCAAGAATTGAACAGAATATCAAACACATCACAGCCATCATCGCCGTGTCTTCGGAAAAAATTAAGGATAAAGATTAAAATTGAATCAACTACGTCGTGTCTATCATGTTTTGTAATCTATGCTGAATAAGACAAAATGTTGCATCACGTCGAGTGCAGCGTCCGTGGCTGCATTGATTCAATGCCACCGGATTCATTCCAGCAAATCCAATCCTCCGACCCTGATGTTCCTGAAATCGAGTCATACTGTGTCGTTGTAGTCATGTTCCTATCTATGCCTTGTACCCAATAATTCCAATTCGACGCTTCGGTGGTTTAGACATTAACATCATGTTTTCAAAATAGGTTGCCATCCACCCCCTTCTCTTTATGCCTTGGTGACTTTGGTTCCTAGGCTCTTCTGTTCACTCAAGCCCACGCCACCGAGTCCCTCGCTAAGTTTCTTGGTCACCATGTCCGGGTCCGGCTCGTCGGATCCTACGAATGTCCAGCTTTCTTCCGTATCATCGTCTTCCTCGGCATCTGGTGGGTCGTTGGGGCCCATCTTGCGCTTGATTAGGCTTTTTGCGTATTCGAGATCGCGATAAATGTTTTGAATAGCAGTTTCAACTCCCTTGTCCTGTGTTCCACGACCAAACGTCAGCATCACTTTCTTCGTCAAGCACTGAAGGCTGTCCCTTGACAAATTTGGTTGATACATACCTTGCGAATCTGCTCTCCCAAGACACGCGCCTTGACAATCATGCGCTCGTTTCGAGTAGCCTGCCATAACGCTCTGCCAAAGCTGTTGGAGCCCCATCGCTTCAAGCCTACTCCTACACCAAGGTCTTCGACGCGACTGGCAAAGAAGAACTGATCGCCAAAGAATGGTCGAATAATGGTGGGGATGCCAGCCCTCAGACTGGCGCCCGTCGTGCCCGAGCCACCATGATGAGCTGCCGCGTCAATCTGGTTGAAAAGCCAATCGTGCGGCGCAGAATTGATGACCATGATTTCGGCAGGCATCTCTGGCTCGCCTGGGCGCGGTTTAGACGCATCCTCTTTTGGCGAGATGCGATCCGACCATCCCTTGGACAGGATGCATCGAACGTCGGCTTTCAGCACGGCATCAATGACCTCTTGCGTCATTTTGGCCGGGTCATTCACTATAATCGAACCAAAACCGACATACACGAGCTTCTTGCCGTCATCCCTCGCCTTCTTGATAAAATCAGAGAGCGCTTTCGGAGGCTCGTATTCGTCACCCTCGTCCAAGAACCAATACCCAGTGACTCTGATCCAGTCCGAGAAGTCAAGAGGCGGGGCGACGACACTGGGGCTGAAGTTGTAGAGGAACGGCACCTTGTTGGGTTGCATCTTCTCCAAGCTTGTGTTGGGCAGGCCAAGCGTCTTGTTGCGCCAGCGATTGATTTGCTGCGCGGTCGCCCTCCAAAATATGTTATCAAACATGACATATGTCATGTAATTGTACGCTCCACCCATCTTATGCTCAGGCATGATGAAAGCATGTGGGTAAGCGCGGGTTCTGGTCCAAGGCATGGTGAAAGCCCTAAAGTAAGGAATGCCGAGCTTTTCCGCGACGTGAATACCAGCCATCGCAGACGGCGACTCGATCAAGAGTTCTGATCCCTCACATGCTGTATAGGCCGAGTCGAGCAGCTCGTCCAGCCAGCCACGGAAGGCAGAGTTGGCTTCACGAAGGAATGAGAGCGTGAAAGTGCCATTCTCAATGCACAAGCGCATGAGCTCGCTTGGGTCCCCCTCGACCTTCCTGAACTCGATTCCGTGAGACTCGATCCAGTCCTGGAACTCGGCGTGTGTGGCGATGCGAGGCTTGTGTCCTTCAGCCAGCAAGCCTTTGCAGAGTGAAATGTACGGCTGCACGTCACCCCTGGAACCAATCGTCAAGCATGTGATCCGCATGGATTGTGGGGGTTTGAAGTTGAGGAATGAGCCATCCGTCTCGTCCATGAGTATGGTCGGCGCGTTGGGCTGCGATTCGGCTTCTTGCGGTGGCAAGATTTCGTGCTGGGGATACTCTTCCTGTCTTGCAGATTTTAGGGCATCTCTTTCAGCCATGGCTGCTTCCTGTTCCTCCTTCTCCTCTTGATGCAGGATCCCCGATTCTCGGAGATATCGACATGTTTCCAGACTTTGTAGCAAAGTCACCGTACAGTCATCGCGGACATCCACCTGGCTAAACTCAAAAAAAAGCTCCTCGTGACCACGAATGACAACTGTAAGCCCAGAGTATCCCAGACGGAAACCTTTCTCCTTGTGAGCAGTTTCAATGTCTTTCAAGGGCAGAATCAGCTTGGTTCTCGTGCCAGGCAAGAGACTGCGGAAACAAAACGACTTGTCGCTGATGTAGATCTTGCCGTACAGAGGCAAAACCCGAATGATGCAGCCGAAATACGTAGCTTGAAGTCTTTCCGTTGCGGGCAATGCAAAGTGAGCACGGAAACGTTCCATTGAAGTTTGAACTTTTCCATCAGAATCCTCCTCCAGCTCGTCTTCGTCCGGCCGAAGCCCCGCAGGCTCACCATAATGTTTCCGACCACCCTTCCACATGCCCGACACCTTCTCGACATACCCCATAGATTCTGTTGCTAGAAGTGAGCTCATGCGCTTACCGGTCTTGTTCAGGTAGTCTGCGAAAGCGCCGGCACGCTGGAGGGGATAAGAGCCCATTTTGGTAATGCTCTGAAGTGTCGGAGTAGCGGGGGTTGCAGGCTGCCGCGCGTTTTTCCCATGATAACCCAGCTGGCTGATGTGTCCTGTGGTTGCTGCGTGCTGAGCTGGAAGCGAAGCGCCAGGAAGAGGTGACTCGGACTCCCTTGGCAAATCATCGCCCTTGCCATCCGTGGATTGGCTTGATGCATCAGATCGACGCATGGTGGGACTGTGGAAAACTTCGCTGCCTTGAAGTATTTGACTCGCCGATGGATCTTCGGTAGCAACAGATATTGTCAGGTTGGAAAAGCTGGGATCCTCGGTAGACGACTGTAGATTGGAATCAGACAACTCCAAGCCTTGCTTCGGCCCCTTCTCCTCCACACGACGAGTGCTTTGGGTTCTGCGGTGGCCGCTGAAACTCCTCCTAGGACTTTGCTCTCGCATCATACTCGAAACCTCGTGGCTCCGTCTACCCATCTGACGCAAGGCATCCACGCTGGATCGAGAGGAGCATTCCACACTAGCCCGTGGACTAGGGCCAGTTGCGTGCGGTGACATGGGTGCCAAAGTAGCTTTGACAGGCTCAGGGAATTTTGGCGTGCGGACTTTGTCGATCTGGAGGCTGTGGCGCGCTGATGACTGTGATGGGAGAGGTGAGGCCTGACGGGAGATGTGCTCGCTCTTCGTGCCTCGCTCTTCATCATTGTGCAGATGCCCTTCCTCTGCGATAAGCTTTCCAGCGGTCCTGCTGTTCGATGAAGCGCCGTCGACGAGTATCTTGAGAACATTGATGGCCTCCTTACCAAAGTTGAAGAAAGAAAAGAAATACTGCGCGAAAGAAGATTAGTCAACTCTTGTTAGGATCCGCCAACTCTTTCCATGTCAGGAGTACGTACCTCATCGATCGCATAAGTCTCGTCGTTGTCAATGACTCGGATTTTGCATGTCTCAGAAAATTCCATCATCTGCGTCTCCTCCACGTCGATTATATTGTGAATGGGAAGTGATATCTTGACGCTGTCGCCTTCGTTGTGACTCCGAAAAATGACTCGCTGAAGGCTCTTGACCCATTCCTTTGCACTTGGAGCACTGTCCGCCTTGAAATTGTAGGTTCGATGACTGGTGACCACGTTGAACTGCAGACCGTCCTTGTCCTTGTCAACAACGTTGGCTGAAATGCCGAATCTGAGATCGATTTGTCCATGTGGAAAGTAAAGATTTGTCGAGTCTCGGTAGTATGATAGCACATCACCCTTCAGGCGAAACCAGTATCTATGATACTTTGGGTTCCGCTTACCGCTCTTGGACATATAACCGGACTTGGCCACAATATTCTATGAAATGGTCAGCCAGCTGTCTAGTGATTCAACAAAGACTTGGGACCGAACGCACGGCTTTCTTTGGGAGGTAGGCGTAGAAGCAGATATGTTTGGCTGTGATATACAGAAAGCCTTGGAGGAGCACGCTTTGCAGTAACCAGCAAGGATATTCTAGAAACAAGGGCACCATGGTAAGTCAAAAGATGTCAAATCAGTGTCTTCCGGAAACCGACGTCAGGACGCACCTTCTATGACTTGTTCTGGCTCGTCAAATTCGAATATCTCCATGAGCCGCTTAGCCAACGCCGAAGACTCGTCGCCATCGTCACTTGCGGCGATATCGCTAGATCGCCTCTCCATGTCGAAGCTGGGTCTTGCGGTCATTTCAGCCCTGGCATGGAGCATGCGGCTCATTACAGGGGCTAATCGGTCATCCTCCCCGTCGAGAACTACGGCTGGTGGTTGGGAGTCCTCGATGGACTCTTTTGCATCGTCCGGGGACTCCAATGGCGAAGCAGATAGTTGACCCGATTCGCGCTTCTTGCTTTTACGTATCGGGAGAGTGGAAAGAGATTTAAGTAGTCTGTGTCCAGATGATAGCTTCTTCTTGTGCCCACGTCTCTCGTCCTCGGCTCGGGGCGGGAATATAACGGTTTGGGAGAGGTCTCGACTCCCGGAGCCCTTCGTATTTTCCCCATCATCTTCGTCGCTGCTGCCGTCGTCGAAGCGTGTGTTGAAATCAACCCGAGACCCTGCCGCAGCTATAAGACCGAAAATACTTTGATTCATATTGATAGACACTGCACGGCCACGTCGGGAAGCGATGTCATTCGGCGAGTCCTCGTCGTCACTATCGCTTTGCTTCAGAGGCTCTGGCATATCGAGGGTGGCGCCTGTGGGATCATCGCGTTTCTTCTTTTGGAGCTTTCGACTGACTCGTCTCCGAGTGCTGTTGCTTCGTTCGTCGGCACGGGTCAGTTTGCGGTCCTCAGCATCCTCGTCGCCGTTTAGTGACGAAGACGGGAAGCTGTCCATGCTAAATAAAATACTGGGAGGTGGGGAGGGAAATTGGGTTCGAGCTGGATCTGCGGATAGAAAGTAAGACGATATAAGGTTCAGATATGCTGCTACTTCGTGCTGGTGCTCAAAAGGTAGCCTGACTGCGCTGTGACGCAGCGGAAAGGCGGCGTTGAGCAACGTCCAAGACAATAAGATGATGCACAGAGAGAAGGGACCAGTCTATGGAGACTGCAGTATGCCCAGGTCTGTGGACGCAACGGCAAACGCAGCTCCCCTCAAGCGCGAGGATGGAGAGGACTGAGTGCGAAGACGGAGAAAGATGATGAAGGCTACGTCGGGATCATGGCTCGCCCTCTGATGCCATGAGATGATGAGCACTGAGGACCCTAGCCTAATAAGTTGCTGACATGTTGCGGCTAGCGGGCGGCCTGGACGGGCCACGGTCTGGACGTGCATGTGGAGGGAGGATGGAGCTATTACATGGAGATGCCATCAGACATGCAGCCAGTAAGGAGGCCCCAATTATACCAATCTGCTGAGAAGGACCACCATCTGGCAGGTGCTACGAGCTGTTGTCACCGTGGTCCCGTGGCTGTGATAAGGGAAAGCGCGGGGCGGCAGGGGTCCAATTTGCCGTGCCCGAGTGGAGTAGACGTCACTAGTAGGGCAAGTGGCAGTGGACACAGGCTGTGTGCCTTCTCACAAGGCCGCGGCCGTATATTGCCGTATCTTGCTTTATTATTCTCAACCGGACATGAAAACATTTCATGTATCAAAGTGCGCTCATCGCAGAGCTTGGACATCCTTGGTTGAAGTCTACCGCACATGAAGAACTTGCCTCTGGCTCCGCTAACAAGAAAATCGGGACACCCTGCACTGCCAGTATCACCAGGTCACATGCAGCAGGAGCGGCGATGCTTCTGGTCAGTCACCAGTCATCAGTCGTCAGTCAGATCAGATCAGAAGGTAGGAAGGGGCGGCGTGACTAGGCCTAATGGTAATAGTGAGCGACAGCCAGAGAGGCAGGGCAGAGAGGCCGTTACCGAAGGGGGGGGGGCGGTGACGAGGGGCGAATCATCAACCAGGCTCAAGCAAGCTGCAGCAATCAGGTGCTGGCTGCCATTTCCCGCCCGTCAATTGATTCTTAACATTTGCACACGTCGACATCCAACCAGATCAGATTGTGCACATCTGCATGCGTCATGTTCGGGTAACGGGCCAATTGACCCGACCAATACGAGAATGACAATCCAGTGGTATACGGAGTACGAGGCACAGAATGACAATATAAATCAAAACAGGACGGGAAACCTCCGCATCGCCACCAGCAACTGTACACCTTGTCCAGGTTTGGTTTAGCAGAGGCGGCAAAGTCGGGCGGTTCGCCGGGTTGAGGATACAAATACAAGTGATATTTCCAAGGTGCAAAGACTGGAGATTTTAGAGACCAAGAGGAAAAAGGACTGCAAGAGAAAATATCTGGGGTTGAATAGCTCAAGAGCAGAGAAGCGCATTACGATTTGTCGACAATCAAATCGTGAGTCACGACGGATCTTGCAGTTGTCAAGAGTCCGCGCTGTCTGTCGATCCAACCTCCTGCGTTAATCTTGTGAAAAACTAACGTTTACAGGAAACGTGGGGCTTCAAAACACCCATGAAACCCAGTCACTTACCACCTCATCTGACTCTCTCGGAAGTTGCATCCATCCAACTAATTTACTCATCTCCTTCACCTGTCTGCAGCTCAGTGTAGGAATACACCAGCCGGCCTCGTTACCCACATACCACAAGACGACCACCATGGCGCCGCTCTTTCCCCCGTCTCTCATCTCGGAAGATGTCTCCTCTTCCATGCCCCTAGGATACACCATCCGCCCTCTCGAAAAGAATGACTACGCCAAGGGTTTTCTGACATGTCTGCACGATCTAACATGGACCGGCGACCAAACAGCCGATGAATTTGGCACCCGCTATGACGAGATGGACACCCAAGGCAAGGGGCCTTACTATTACATCGTCATCGAGCATGATGGCCGTATCGTGGGGACCGGTGCCGTCATGATCGAAAAGAAGTTGTAAGCCAAACCGTTCATGCTGAGAATTCTAGTGGTCCGATCTAAATGGACGGCCACCGCATAAAGGCCAACATAAACCATTTAAGTGGAACCGAGACTAACAGCATTCAGCATCTGGAACCGCGCACTAGTAGGCCACGTGGAGGAAATCTGCATCTCAAAGGACCATCAATCCAAAGGTCTTGGCCTGAAGATGATGAATGCTCTCGACAGTGTTGCCAAGAAAGCCGGGTGCACCAAAAGCTTGCTCAACTGCGACCCTGCTAAGAGCGGCTTCTACGTCAAATGCGGGTATAAGCATTCTGGGATGGAGATGCAACACTCGTTCAAGGAGCACAAGCCTTGAGGAGAGTTTTTGGAGCCGGAGAGATGAACTTAATCCGCAGAGTTGCTCGACATGAGCGAAAGTGGCTTCTTTCCCCCGCGCTGGCCACGATGAACACAGAAGAGGAAGGGACATGCAGAAATTGTTCAAGTTCAATAGGTCACTAAATGCGCCTACCGCGTTAGTCCTAGTCCGGAAGGATAGTCCCCACACCTAATTTTAGCGTGGCTCGCGTCTGTTAATTTTCACTATTAACTAAGATACCTATTTGTGCAATATTTAAAGGTATAATTTTATTAAATAAAGCTATTATAACTACCCTAATAGCGGATTATACAGAATAAACTGTATTTAACTTATTAATAGCTTAGAGAGATTATTATAGAATAACTAACTTAGCGTTAGTGTAAATATAGGTATTATAGTAATACTATTTGCTTTAATTAACTATAATAGAAGGCTTTATATTAATCTTAATTATAAGGCTATAATTATACTTATATTAGCTTACTATAAGCTTATAAGGGCATTAATAAGAGCGTTAAATTACGTAGCTAGGCTAGCTAGGGTATTATATTGCCTGCCGCTATAGCTATAGCTATAGTAAGTAATTCTACTATAGCTTAAAGCTAGTATTAATACTTATAATACCTATAATAACTATAATATAGCAAGCTTAATAGCTAATTAGTCCCTTCCCTTAGCTATTACCTAAGCCTATTCTATTATATTATAAATCCTACCTATACCTAAAACTATGCTAGGTATAGTGTAAGGGCTATTATAGATCTGCTATTACTTACCTATAATATTAGGGTTAAACTTAACTTATATAGTAATTTAAGCCTCTTACTTACTTATAATTAGCTTTAGCTACTAATAATAGTTAAAGTAAGTTATAAGAAGTCTACTACTACTCTCTAATATAGTAGTAATTATATAGCTATAAGGAATCCTAAATTATGCTATAAACTAATAACTATATAAGGTTCTAGGTAATTTGCCTTCCTACTTATCCTTTGCCTTCTAATATTACTAGATAACCTAATTAATTAGAAACTAGCCTAGCTTATAAGCTAAAAGTTAAATAATTAGGTAATTATCCTAATTAATTTAGTAACTCTTTAACTCTTTATTAAACTTTATAAAAAAGGCAGCCTAGTAGCTTTAAATAAGATACTACTAAATATATTTATAAAGTATATATAGATTAATAAATTATAGCTTATAATCTACCTTTAAATTACTATAAGATTCTTTAGTATAAGAGGTACTTAATATACTAAAATTTCTATTAGTATTAATAGAGAAAGCTACCTATTTATAGCGCTATTATAGATATATTAAATTAAAGTAAGTAATAATCTCTAATTATAAGGTTAGTAAGGGTATACCTTATTAAAATTACCTAGGCTAAACTAACCTTACTGCTTTTTAAATTAATCTTTAAGCTTATCCTAATGCCTCTAAAAGTTAGCCTTAGTAACTATAAATATTATAATATACTATATATTATAAATACTAGAAGCTATAAGTAGTATATCTTTAATATTATAAAGAATAGGCTTTTAAAGAGCGCTAGTAATAGATTAATCTATGATTTTTATAATTTTTTTGTTCATCGGCAGTGGCCAATGCATCTAAAATTCACACACAACATGTAAGGGCTTGGGCTTTGCCCAAGCCTTAGTGGCAACGCATGAGTAGTGCAGGGAAAAGGGGGCTAACATAAGCTAACAAGGGGGTATAAGGGGCCCGTATAGGACCTGTGTTCTTCCCTCTTCCCTTTCTTTCCTTAAGTTTCTTAATATCATCTTAATAGCCTATAGCCTTATCTTATAGCTAGTCTATAACATTTAAGAAACTTCCTTTAGCCTTAAAAAAAGCTACTAAAAACGCAATAAACGCAGCAAACATAATAGATGTAATAGACATAATAGACACAACGGATTCTTTACACCCATAAGACCAGCCCTCGCAGGGAAACATAACACTATTAACAAATACCACTCTACTAATAAAGGCCCTATCCGCTTAACTTAAATCACTTTAACTTGTGATTAAATAGTAATAAGGAGAGATTATAACCCTACACTAATAGGTTTAAACAAAGCAGCCGTAAGGGGCCTAGCCTAAATAGGTTCCTTAACCAAACCTACCTATTGCACTACTAGTAATACCCTAGATAAAACGAAAACCGATTCTAATAGGCAACCCTTATAATAGTAATAAGGCTACGTTCGCTTCCTAGAAGATCCTTATAGAATATAAGCTAGTAGCAGATAAGGACTTTATTAGGACTAATAAGGACTAATAGATATTTATATTCTAGAACTTAGGGTCTAAGGTTTAAGCCCGTATTACTATATATTTTAAGCTAGGCTACTAACACGCTTATAACCCTATTCTTTTTCTAGAATACTTAGAGTCTATATTTGCTAATCCCTATTAATAGGAAATAGCTCTTACTAAACTTAACTATATTAAATAGGGGCTAGGGGAAGCGTTTACTTTATTCTTTATCCGCTTTAAATAGAAGCTTTCTCTAGTAAGAGGTAGCATATAGACAGATAAAGTAAAGCTAGCAAAGCTTTAATACTTACTTAATAAGCATATAAGGGAGTATAGTATTAGTAAAGGGGTTAGCTATAAAGATTACTTAGTAGTAGTTAAACAATTCTATAGTATTATGATTAATATTAAGGCTAATGCCTTAGAGGAGAAGCATTAGGCCTATTACATACCCTATTAGGCTAAGGCCCTAACCCCTTAAGTTAACCAGGACGGCAACACACTAATAATAGGTGTCCGCGCTACATTAACTTAGGTAGGAAAGCGTAGGAAGCCTAAGAGAAAGGGAAAGGGACTAAAAAAGACCTCTAAACCATAATATACTAAGTAGGTAATAACAGAGGAAATAACAAGATATTATAAGGAAAAATATTACTTACGCTATGGCTTAAAGGACTATTAGATATAGGAATGCTCCTTACTCCTACCTTACTAACTAAAGGTTAGCATTAATACCCATGGGGTAGAAACAGAGAGTAAGGATAAGGGGGTTAAGTCTAACTTATTAGAAAATAAGTAGCCCCTAAGCAAAGACTTACATAAGGGCATAAAGGCTAGCTAACTAGGATAGGTAATTATAACTATAGTTAGTGTATAATCTTAGAGGAGGGAGTAAAATGGTATATAGATTAACTACTATTCTTAGTTCCTATACTCTTTAATACATATAAGTACCTCTATATTTAAATTAACTATAGCTATGATTGTTATAGCGCTATTAGCGAATCAGCAGCATAGCGGCTAGGCCTAGAGCTTATTTAGTTACTAAAGAGAAGATAAGTCTAGACTATAGTGAAAATAGAAAGAAAAGGGAAATAGGTAAGGGAGGAAACCTTATTAATTACCTATATAGTATGTACCTAGATTAATATAGATAGTTAGGAATCTTTAGTATACCTCTATGTTATTCTAGGCCTAACCTATAACGTAATCCTTAGGATACCGTAGTTAGAATACCGTAATATAGTAATTCACGCGGCTAAATAACAGTTAGTTATTAGGGTAGCTAAGGGTCTATGCATTTCCAAGTCCTTAGAACGCACTGTAAACACACTGATATAAGGGATAATTAGTTCCTTATATACAGCAGAGGCACGCTAAGCATAATAGTAGAAGGACATAACTATAAGGTTTATTACTATAAGCTTAAAAGAAATTATAATAGTACTATAACTTTTAGCTCTAAAGTTAAAACCAGAATAACAGGATACCTTAACATTACCTAAGGAACTTACAAACTTTACGGATCTATTTAATAAGTTAAAGGCAAACAGTCTACCCCCGCATAGGGGCTTGCTAGACCACTATATCTGCCTTTAAAAGAATGCAAACGGATCATAACTAACACTTCCATAGGGGCTGTTATATAACATGCCCTAGGACTAACTATTAGAGATTAGACGCTAAGTTACTAACCTTATGGATAAGGAATAGATCCGTGCTAGCTCCTTATTAGCTATAGCACCTATCCTTCTAGTTAAGAAGGCAAGCAGTGGTTAGAGATTTTGCGTTAACTACTACGCGCTTAATAAGATAATAGCATAAGACTGCTACCCCCTTCTATTAATTAAGAAAACACTCTATTCCTTATCCTAGGCATAATAGTTTACAAAAGTAAATATCTACGTAGTGTTCTATAAGCTATAAATAGTAAAAGAATAGGAGTATCTTACGGCATTCTATATAAGATTTAGATTATTTAAATAGCTAGTATACCTATTTAGTCTAGCAAGTGCACTAGCAACGTTCTAACATTACATAAACAAATCCCTAGGGGATACGTTAGGGGACTTTATTATAGCCTATTTAGATAATATCCTAGTCTATTTAGGGGGGTTAAAGAAAGACTATATAGCTAAGGTATAATTAATACTAGGCAGATTAAGGGCAGTAGGTTTATACCTTAACCTTAATAAGTCTGCGTTTATAGTAAAGGAAGTCTAATACCTTAGTTATATTATTATAGCAGGGCACTTAGTTTGCCCTAATCTAGTTAAGGTAATAGCTATTAGGGAGTGGTTAGCCCTTACAAAGCTATAGGGGGTTTAGAGCTTCCTTAGATTTATAAACTTTTACTATAATTTTATTAAGGACTTCTCTAATTTAGTAGCTTCTCTAATCTAGCTTACTTAAAAGGATATCCCCTTCTAGTAAGGTCTTAAGGAGAATAACGCTTTTAAAAGGTTAAAGGAATTATTTATTAAGCACCTGGTTCTTGCCTAATAGGATCCTAACTATGCCACTATAGTAAAAGCTAACTGTTTAGGCATAGCTTTAGGAGGCTACCTATTATAGAAAGGATTAGATAGTGTGTTATACCTAGTTGCTTACTACTCTATAAGCCTTATAGCCCCTTAAAGGAATTATACTATTTACAATAAGGAGCTATTAGCTATTATATCTTATCTTAAGGCATAGTTAGCAGAATTATAAGGCATGTTATGTCTATTTATAATATATATAGATTATAAGAACCTAGAATACTTTACTACTCCGCGCCTTATAATAGAGCGCTAGGCATAATAGGCAGATATGCTCTCCCTATTTAATTTTTATTTATATTATAAACCTAGTATGTAAGCATAACAGCTAGATGCCCTTTCTTAAAGGGAATAGGATAGGGCAGGGAGGTCTTTAAGGATAGGACGTATCTTACGACCGGTTACTATTACAGTGCTCTTATAGTCTCTTGCTAGGACCTAGACAGACTCTATCCTAGGTTTATCTTTACCCTATTTAGCACTACTGCTAATAGGGGAGTGCCTCTTTATAATAAAATATCTTTAGACTCTTTAGGACTAGGTAGTTTTATTAGATCTAACTTACCTTATTTGCCTTAGGGCTATATAGGAAGGGGCATAGAAGTTTCTCCTAGAAGTAATAATAAGGGAATAGGTAGTAGACTGCTTAATAAGCGCTTATAGGGCGCTCTAGTTTAGGGGCTATACTTAGGTTCTAGCCTAGGAACCTTTAATAATAACCCTTATTTAGCAGTCCTATAACTTACTAATAGTAAGGAACCTAGGGCGTAATACTACGTTCTAGATCCTATAATGGTAATTCCACTAGGATAGGATAGCCTAGGACGTAGGTAGATTTATCCGTAATTACTTCTGTTAGGGAAGTTATAAGAGTTAACAACACTATTAGGGCCTACTAAAACCACTACTAATACCTAATAGATACTAGTTACAAATCTCTATTAATTTTATAATAAACTTGCTATTATCCTCCCTAGAGAGACTATAGTTCCTTATAGTAATCACAGATAGACTATCTAAGTTCGTGTAGCTAGAGGCAATAACCTCTATAGTAGCTAAGGTATGCGCGGAGCGTTTTAAAATGGTTTAGTAGCGATTTTAGGGATTTCCTTAATCTATTATTATAGATAGGGGCTCTAACTAGCTAGGTAACTTCTAGATAATGCTATGCTTAAGTATTAGCATAAACTAGCTTCTTTCTACCTCCTATTACCTATAGACTAATAGCGGCATAAAGAGGATAAACTAAGAGGTATAGGCTATATTACATGTGTACGTTTCCTTTTCTTAGTATAACTAGCCTAAACACCTTATAGTTTGCTAGCTAGTAATTAATAATAGGAATTTATTGGTTATAGGGGTTAGCCTAAACAAACTCCTTTATAGCTATAACCTATAGCCTATTTAGATATAGTTAGACTTAGTTCTATTAGAAACTATATTAAAAGGGAGGGCTATCTATTTCCTAGAATACCTCTAGGAGGGTATATCCCTTGCATAGGCTACTATAACTTACACTTAGTAATAGTAGTAGGATATTATAGTAGCTACACATTATCTAGCAGAGCACTTCTAAGTAGGAGATAAGGTGTGGTTATTACTTAAGAATATTAAGACTAATTAGCCCTTACGTAAACTTAACTAGGTAGCGGCTAAGTACACTATAGTTAAAGTACTGACTTTACTTACTATTTAACTTAATATCCTAAAGGGCATATATCTAGTATTTTATATGGACCTTATTAAACGAGCAGTAATAGACCCCCTTCTAAGTTAACTAGTTTAGGACTTCTAACCAGGTCTAGAATAGGTTCTATTAGAGAATAACCCTAAGCTTATTAAGGAATATCGTGTAGAGAAGATTTTAGCGGCTTAGAATGCACTAGGGAGAGGTAGAAGATAAAATATTCTTATTAAGTAAATAGGATATATATAACTAACATAGGAACCATTAGAAAACATATAGGAGATATAAGCACTAAACGAATTTAAAAAGGAGTAAGGGGACGTATATTATAGTAATAGACTGGTTTAATTTAGCAAAACTTATCCTCTAAAGGAGGCTATATATAGGACCTAGGGCGCACTCTCTTTACCCCCTATTTACACTTAGATATTAGAATATAAGGGTATATTCTTAAACTTATTCTCCTTCTTATTACTACTATTATCCCTAGTAAAGTCCTTTACTTCGCTGCTAGGAGGGATAAGGCCTATGGTTTATTATAAGTAGAACCTAGTTAGGGGCTAGTGGTTATTCAGAAGCAGTAGCTTATAGGCTTAACCAGAAGTTTAGTAAGAGGGAGCATCTTAGCGATTATAGGGCGTATAGCGCATACTATAATATTTAGTATAGCTACTACCTAAGTTCTAAGCGTAACGTTCTTACTATTAATAGGAAGGAGATATATCCCTAGCCTTAATAACGTAGGATATATAGGAAGTACTCTAATAAGTGCCGCTAGGGGTAACGCCCTTACAAAGTTCTTAGCGGATAGTGGCTAGGCCGCTTATAATCTCTTAGTTCTATTAGAATAGAATGCCTATAACTTATTATATTTAGTTCCCTATACCACGCCTAGTAAAGGGACTGCTATGGTTATAAGGGACTATACTATGCTTAGTTATATTTATAATAGAGGAGTTAAAGGATAGGGAAGGTCTAAGAGAGGACTAGATAGGCACTAGGTTAAATTAGGCTTTATAGAGAAGAGTAGTCTAATAGGAGATAAGAGCGTAATAGCGCTAAGATAGTACTAGTATTTTTTGTTTCTAGGTTAGGGTCCTAGGGATGCTAGGATAGATAATATGTATACCTATAGTAATCTTAGCTTTAAGATCCTTTAAGGCGTAATAGAGGCAGGGATTAGCGGATAGGTACCTGGTTAACTAAACATAGGTTATATAGTTTCCCTAGTAAGGGGGATAGGACTTACTAGATTTAGGGAGATAATATTCTAGTATGCCTATAGTAAGGGCCTGTTTAATACATAGCCTATAGGGACGAAAAACTACCTTAGGGGTAGCATATTGCTTATTATTAGAGTCTCCTTCTATAAGAAACTCCCTAAGGGCCTAAGCTAGATATAGGGTAGAGGGGGGCTTAGGGTAGGCTAGACCTTTGCTAGCAGGGGCAGTAAGCGCACTAGACTTAGGTATAATAATATTATAGTTAGGACAGATAGGAGTAGGATAAATAATAGGATAGGGACAAGAAAGAATAGGCAATAAGATAGGTTTATAATAATATAAGGATATTAGTTATTAGGGGAAGGTTTAATCTAGGGGGATTTTTAGTAGGATATTTATATATGTAATAGTAGTAAGGGGGGGACGCAAATAGGTAGGGGGGTTTAGGACTATTATAACAATAAAGGAGGGGTTATGCATTATAGAAGGACATAACATATAAGACAAATAGGGACAAGCTAATTATAAGGGAAGAATATATTAATCCCCTATATTAGCAAACTTTACACAACACATACACTAGTACATATAACCTAAACACATTATATTAACAAGTTAGTTATTAAAATAATTAATCATAGTTATTATATAGGTAAGAGCAAAGGGAGGAGTACCTTAAGCGGGTAGGGAATAAGGGCTATTAGGATAATAAAGGGAGGGGTATAGCGTTATATTAGACGTAACACGCAGGACAGGCAGGAACGGGCTAATTACATAGGCAGGGGCGATTTTTAACCCCTTACTAGCAAGCTACATAATGCGTATACTAGTTATATATAGCTTAAATACACTATGCTAGTAGGATATAGTAGGTAAGGATAAATTATAATAAGAAGCAATAATAACATAGGTAAGAAAGGAGTGAGTAAGGGTATATGTAAGGGCTTAGGCTTTGCCTAAGCCTTAGTGGTAACGCATAAGTAGTGTAGGGAAAAGGGGGCTAATATAAGCTAATAAGGGAGTATAAGGGGCCTGTATAGGACCTGTGTTCTTCCCTCTTCCCTTTCTTTCCTTAAGTTTCTCAATATTATCTTAATAGCCTATAGCCTTGTCTTATGGCTAGTCCGTAACACAACATAAGAATTACTGGCAACACCCAGCCAGTGCAACAATTAACAACCGATTGACAATAGATTAATCTATTACTATAGCTATCTCTACTAGCTTAGAACTAAATTTAATAATATAATCTTCTTTATTATTCTAGGGTTAATTAGCATTATTAATTAGGTTATTATAAGGGCATGCCTAGCATAAAGTTAGCATCCTTTTATATGCTAGTAGCTTTAGGATATTATAGTTATTAAGGTTTCCTTACCACTTCTTTATAATATTTATTATAATATTCTATAGTAAATACTAGCGGTAAATTTACTATTAGGCTAATAGGAAGGTAGTCTAAAGACTAGATTTAAGAGCTTTATTAAAATCTATAATAATAACCTCTACTATCTTAATACTAGCGGTCTCTATAGCTAGCTTAAGATGCTTTAAAAGCTAACTATAGGCTACTTTATCTTCTCTAGTAGTAAGGCTAAAGGTAATACTTAACGTTATATATAAAGATATAATGCCTATAACTTATAATAAAGGTAGGTTAAAGCGATTAACCTTATATATATTATCTATTTATACTAGCTTAGGATTTTACTTCTATTATTAAATTAAATCTTTATATACCTAAAATACTTATAAAAGCTTTCTAGAAGTATCTTAATTAAGTTATTTATAGAAAATATAGTTATTAGTAAATTAATTAACTTTTAGGTTAATATTCTAGGGTTATATAGTGTAAGATATAGCTAATACTAGATAAGAAACATATCTAATCTAGTAATATAGACTTTAGGATTCTTCTATATAATTTAGCTAGTAATTTACTTTAATATTAATATTCTAAGTTTACTAAGGTTTTTAACTTTTATCTAAAGCTATTAAAGGCTAAATTTTTATTAACTTTAAGGGAGAAAGGACTAGGTTATGGTTATATATATTATTCTTTATTATAGGAACCTAGTTATTCTTATATATATTATATTATACTTATCGAACAGCTCCAAAGAGGAAAAGAACCCACAGGAAGTTTGATGAAGGAAGAGAAAAGAAGTCAGACCCCTCTGGGGGGAGGAGCCCTCTCTTATACTCACACAAGGGGGGGGGGGATGAATCAGAGATATTGACTGGAAAATAAAAACACGAGATGAAAAATCAACCAGATGACACATAAGCGACCTAGGCCCGGAAACGCCTAGGGCCCGAATCGGGACCGTCCTCCCCCTATAGAGGGCAAACAACACCAGGTGCTCAGGCTTCACGAGACCAATGGGCCGGAACCAGGCCGGAGACGGCTGAAAAGTGGGGCCACGGAGGAGCTGGCTAAAAAGTGAACCAAAAGTGAATCACTACCATGAAGCCGAGTCCACCACGCTATAGGGCGAAGAGAGGAGGTCCGGAACAGAAACGGAGTAGGGTCGGACTAGAGTTAAAGAGGGCCAGGGACCTTATTTACCCTATTTTCCCTATTTTTTCTTTCTTTTATTTCCAATGGGATAAGGCTAGCGCAAGCTGGCAACAAACACCTACGACTGGCCACACACAAAGCGACGCAGGCCCGGGTTAGGGTCGGCGTCGGCCCGACCACAGATGCAAAGGGGTTTTTCTTCCCAATCAAGGGTTTTCCCTTTTGACTAAGCAGCTGGAGTACTAGTACTAGCTATACATAAAGAGCTAACTAGCGTAAATAATATATATATACTTTATAAAGCTTTTATAATAAATAAAGTATTTACTTATTAGTTTACCTTATACTAATACTATACTAAGAAAATTAACTAGGCTATAAAGCTTTTTAATAATAAGAAAAGGGTATTATAATAAGAAGAAATAAGTAATTTACTTTCCTTAATAATCTATTATTAACTTCTATATAGGGAAAAAGCCTTAAATAATTAAATTAAGGGGTTAGAGTAGTAAGATTTTTTTATCCCTAATAGTATAAAGTAATCTCTCTACCTATCTCTATACCTAACTTATACTAAGTCCTGTCTTAAGTGCGCTAGCGTTACAAGACTGCGCCGACTTGGATCACACCCTTAGTGACCCAAGTTTAATACTAGACAGTGTGGAGTACTCGTGCCACGCCCCACCTTACATTAGTGCTATGCAGACTGCCCTTGAGATTATTGAGACCGGAAGGCGAGTTTAGACCAGCGGTCTCCTTTTCTGCCTGTCGCCGAGACCGCCGTTGATCCATTCATTCTCTGTGGGATTTGTACACGCTATTTTCGACAAGACTTCTTGCCCGGGAAGGCTCTCATTCAATTTTCTTTTTGGCTCAACTCAGTGGTTTGCGCGGCCAGTCGCTCGGCTGATGACAGCGCTGGATCATCACGGATTTGCTGGACTGCTGGCGGGAGAAGAACGCCGACCGGTTGAGGGCTTGGAAGTGTGTTGGCGGAATGTCTTGCGCCTTGTCCTAAGAGGGGTTCTTACCTATGCGGGATGGTCCAGAGAGTTATGTACATGATTGCTCCTCCTGAGTTCCTTCTGTTTCATACATGTACTTCATGTATTTCTCACCAAGAAGTGGGTGATTTCAGTCACCAAACTTCATCTACCCAAGTCGTTGCCCACGGGCGACCCAAAAAAGGAACATTCATGCCATCATCCGCCGTGGTCGTGTTCATTGCCTATCGATTTTCCCGCGACCAGCTCGCCCAGGCCGACAACTTCCACCATGACAGGTATGCCGACCTCGAGTTCCCAATGGCTAACAGTCGGAGGAAGAGCAACTATTAAAGCATGGACCTCACCGCACAAAAGTTCTACAACCCTCTACGTACCGTACCAATATACCAATATACCAAAAACCATATTTGCCAATGGGGGGATAACTGCATTGAATCTCCGACAGGAATAGTCAGAGCTGCTGGCTGGTGCTCGCAGGACCACCAGTCATACACCACAGGCCACTCTGTGCAATAGGATCGTCGTAGGCGACCCAGATCTGCGTATATTTCACATCCGACGCGCACTTGGCCGCGCACCATTGAAAGATGCCCTCATGGGCAAGAGGCACGTTGGCCACGTCAAGGTACAGGTTGAGATGGTTGCAGGGGACGCAGTTGCCGGAGTACGCAGCGACGTAGTTGAACAGTTTGCCGACAGTCGTCTCGGTCTGCGAAACAGTCACCGGCGCCGTGGTGGCGGGCCGCGTCGTCTCCGTGACAATAGCCTGTGCCGTGGCAAAGGACGTCATTGGCGGGCCGATGTTAGTGACGACGACGGTGGTGGTGGTGGTAAGGATGACAATACGCGTAAGTGACAACGGTGGGCGAGACGGTCGCCGTGCGGGAAACCGTGGCTGTTGCCTCGGCGGTAATTGAAGTCGAAGTCGAATCTCACCGGCAGGAAAGTTTCCGCGGTCCTCGACTCCACGCCTCTTGGGTGTTGGGACCATTTCAGTCATAAATTGTCGAGGTTCTACACTGCCAGGTTAGATTTTCTGCGACCGAACTAATAAAAATGACAGAGAACGAAGGAGCTGCAATCGAGACTTAAGATCGTATGGTCGCGGTCGCGGCCGTGGTCTCGGTGACAGGACTGGTGACGAATGCCGTATCTGTACGCGACCTTCAAGACCTTGTTCAACCCTCCACCGAGCCACCATTTGACCCGAGAAACCTACGTTACGGTACTTGTGACTGTGACTGTAGGCCCGGCAACCGTCTTGGTCTCAAGCTTGACGAAGCTTGCGCAGGAAGAGGAGGCTTTGAGATGCTCGAGAACCGACAAGACTGGACTGTTCTTGCACGGATTCCTCTTGCTCGAGTCGCAGCGCCGGACTTGATTGGGGACCGCCGCGGCGACTGCCACGACTCACAGGCGAGGCCACCACGGCTCCTTTGAGATGCCCATTCGGGAGTCTGGGACTTGTCGTGAGCAGCAAACCGATGGGATGGCTGGAATGCTCACGGCGGCGAGATGGAGCATCACGTCCGGAGTGGCCATGTGCTTTGCTATACCTACATCCCAATGATTAGACTGCCTACTCCATTTCCCTCATGGCAAACAAAATGTGGAGATTTTGTCTGGGACACGGGGAAAGCTGAAAAGGCACAACGCAGTTGAGGTCAATTTTACGACTCGAGGATCCGAAGCCACGATGTACTCAGAATTGTGTTTCTTTTCTTCTTTCATTCCTTTTTCTTTGATTTTTCGTCTAGCCCAAGAGCACCAGAGACTAGTGGGTGCGCCTCGTGGTCAACTTGACTACGTAGCTAGTTGCGCATCCATCATCCTGACCGCATCATCACAAGCTTTCTCATTGTCAAAGTCCAGTATAAAGTCCCATCTGGGCAGCACCCTCTGTTTCAACTTGCTCAGATCCAGCTGAGTCTCCTCGCCCCGGCCGGTCATGATGACCCCCGTCCCCCTGCTCGATTCCACGATGCGCTGCGTCCGGGGTCGGCGGACCTCGTCGTACACCCGCAGAGCAACGACGGCTTCTGCGGGAGTCCCGGAGCGGCCGAGCAGAGTCGACAGGACGAGACTGTCTTCTAGGGACATGCCGCAGCCGGAACCCTGCCACGGGGTAGTGGCGTGGGCGGCATCGCCTACGAGGCAGATGGGGCCGGAGACGTATGTGCGAGCCGGTGGATGGTCCCAGAGATACATGGCCGGCTGCTGAGGTTGGGAGCAAAGGAGCTGTTGTTGTCAATCGGCATTAGCAACGTCAACGTCAACGTCGTCCGAAGACGGTCGGCATTTCACCTCAGTCACATACGATTACGGACCACATACCTCATTCACGGCCCTGTTTAAGTGAGGCGGCCAGTCCTTGTACAGAGTCTTGATTTCTTCGGCGTCCACCATCCGATGCCACTTGTCAGATGCGTCGCCATGCTGCTTGTCGTACGCACAGATGACGAACTGCACCAGTGCGCCCTGGTCCAAGACGTTATGCAGCAAATACGTGCCGTCGCCAACCCACATGTGTTCACGGGCATCCTCGACGTCAACCAGGCCCTCGCCCTCGCCCTCGCCCTCGCCGTGACCTTCGCCCTCGCCGATGCTCGATCTGGCATCCGCGTAGGGCTTCAAAGCCATGACGGCCCACCAGCCAGAGTTTCTTGGGTTCGCAGCCACGTCATTTTCACCGAGGACCATCTTGCGCACAATGCTGTGAATGCCGTCGGCACCGACGAGGACATCGCACTCGTGAGCGGTGCCATCCGCGAAGTGTAACGTGACAGGTCCGTCTTCATGCGCTGCTCTCTCCACACGCGCCAGTTTCCTCGACGCATGCATTCGCTCTGGAGGGACGCCGCCGAGGAGTTCTCGCAGAAAAGCAGCGCGGTGCACGATGCTCGTCAAGCGCCGCCGGCCGTCCCCATGTCCATCCGTGACCTCGTCAATCATCTTGTTCCGTCCTTCGCCCTGGGCGAGCATGAAACGCACCCCCCGTTGGGCCACGGCGCCCGCACGCTCAAGACATCGGGCGGCCGAGGAGCCGATGAGATCAAGAGCATCGAGGCCGTTTCGAGCCACCCCGATGGCGGCACCGGCTTCCTTGAACTCGGCGGCCGACTCGAAGATGTGCACGTCCAGGTGAGGGTGGTTGAGCAGGGCGTGCAGGAGAGAGGCGCCGGCCAGACCTCCTCCTAGAATGGCGACTCGGATGGATGAAGGCATTTATTTGCGCGCGCAATTAGAGACCTCGACTTTGGAAGAAATCAAGATCAAGCGCTGCCCTCTGTCGGATGTGGGCTCGCCGCCCTCAACTGCGCAAACAACAAGAACCATTGCGGCAAGTGTGTTCGAATCCATGCCGCTCCAAGGAGTCCAAGCCCCATGCAGTTGACGACTTGATCCTGCATGATGATAAATGGCAATAACACTCAATCCTGCGTGGTGAGAAACCGCGGGTGAGCTCATCGCCACCCCCTCCCGAATATTGCGCACTGTGTTGCTCCGAGGGACAGAAAACCCTGGAAAGGGGGACACGCAGCCAGCGAGCGCTCGGGCTTGCAAGGCGCACTCGCGACACGAAGACGAGGGATTTTGTTTTCGGTTACACGGGTGAGATGAGGTCACCCTGGCTCTCCCTGACTTTTGCCTGCAGGCCCGTCTTCTTTTGGCATGCCGACGCTGGCAATCTGTAGGTGCTGGGGATTCCGGGAATCATGTTGGGAAAGCAGGAGGGCCGACTGTAAGTGACGAGGTCCCTCTTTGCGCTCGACCTTGCGTCAGGCCAGGACACTGACATGATATTCAAGAGGGCCTCTTGAGTCTTGAGCGCAGATTTGACAGACGACGATGAAGATGCCGTTAAGAATGTCCAGCGAAACCAAGCCCTTCTTGGGATCGGACGAAGCTGCATCTCGCAGCGAAGAGGGGTTTCATCATGGGAAGAATCAACCGTCGACTAGCGTACAAGTTACATTCCATCTACCCTTCCTCTTAGTCCAAGTAGTACTCCTTGTGTTGAATATTACACTCCTCATCTACAACCTCACGGGCTCCCAAATCAGCTCCGAGCATGATATCAGCAGCAACATGGGCGGAAAGACTATTTGTGAGTCTCAAAACCATCGACCGCTGATTTTTTTTTTCTTCGCACACGGCCGGCCATTCTAATCACACTCACTACTGACCTTTTGCACAGCTCCCGCACGATCCGCTCTGCAGTACAAGATCAAACTCACAGTCTGTGTGT